>JAJGOT010000128.1:0-137500 GCA_022457155.1 Cladopsammia gracilis | reverse complement strand
TGCTGGAAGGAAATGCTTGCGGATTTCTGGGCAAGTATAAATAAAATCCAAGGCATCGGTATTAAACTGCAATTTTACTTCCTGACCGGAGGTTTGTATAGTTCCCATAGTTATGGTTGCTGTTCTGGCGCCAATATGAACATAAACAACGAGAAAACTAGTGAGTGAATTATTGTACGTTGTTGTAAAAACGTATCAGTATTATGATAACAGTCTCTGGTTCGATTAAGGACGTGTCTGGAGTTGAATCAGGAATACAAATGACTGTTGTGCCGGTCGTCTCGGAGTTCACTGTTATGAGAATTATGAGTTATGAGAGTTCACCGTTCTGTAAAACGCGGACCGGATGGCGGCAGATGGCGGATGGCGGATGGCGGACGGCGGACGGCGGATAATAAAATGAGGATAACAAAATGCGGATGATAAAATGCGGATGAAAAAAACAACAGAAAAATAATTCCTTACGATTTTTACAAAAAAAAAAAACAAAGAAAGAAAAGCAGAAATAACTTTAAAATGGCACGAAACAAAAACACGAAACAGTAACTTTATTGTCCAAACTGTCTTCAAGTTCCACTTCATGCCTCACTCAACCCTAGTTGGAAAATATATGAATGTTGCGTTTCGAGCCCCTCCCCTAGGTTTGACCGATTGTGCAGTCTGCACGTGTTTGAGGATGGAGTCCGACGAGTGTGACGTTTACGGGCTTTTAAAATCTGTGTTTAGGAAACGGTAAGTTAGTAGAGTTCTTAAATTCGATTTAACTTCACCTGTTACTTTGCTTCACAAACAATCTTTGCTGACTTTTTATTCGTGTTTGTATCTGGTTCGTTGAAGAGTCAGGAAGGTGATGCAGTTGAGTGTTTTTATCATAGATATGTTAAAAGGGTTAATTACTACACTAGTTTCCGTTATGGATATCTTTGGAATGCATGTATTCAGATAAGACCTTTTTGAGTGTTCCACTGTCACGATCATTCATTCCTGTGTTATCCTTTGTGAAAGCAAGAGCAACACTACAATGGTGTCTCAGTGATTCCGACCGCCATTACTGTGTCCGATCCAGAACTGTTGGCATGTGATGCTTGTCTTGATGCTTGTGGTGCAGTGTGTTTTGGGGAATTCTTCCATGCCAAGTTTCCTCCTTTTATTGCTAGTCAACATTTGAACATTAACCAGCTCGAACTGCTTACAATCAGGTCAGCGCATACGCACTGAACAATCAACGTTCAACGAACGCCTTCATGCAGCGTTGTCTACGTGAACTTTGGTTGTTGCTGTCTCTTTACAATATCCGTTTATCTGCGCGTTACATTAGCGGGAAGTCTAACGTTTTAGCGGATGCGTTGAGTCGTTCTCACTTAGACTCCTCGAACTCAGAATATGTGCAGCATGCCGTAGCTACCTTGAACATTACCCAAGTATTTCCTAGCGACTCTAAGTTCGTTTTTAATGTATATTAAGTAGCTACTTCCATTTATTTTCATAAATCCTTATTAAGTTTATTGATTTTTTTTTTCTTTCTGTTTTTCAATGTAATCTCGCAGATCACATCGACGCTTTGCAGCGCTAGCAGTATTTAGGAACTATTCAGGTCCATGCTTTTTGCGACTACACAAAGCGCTCTATGAGATGCTATATGCGAACATATTTATTGTTTTGCCAATATTTCGATTTCTTACCTTTTCCAGTTTCCAAATCCGTTTATTTGCTTTATTTAGTTTTTTTTGTCACGTTCTTTAACGTCATACCGTTCGATCGTTAATTATTTGAGCATTATTTCACATATTAACCGCTCGTGTGGTGCCAGTTTTGCCTTTCTTCACGATTATGACGTTTATCTTGCCAAACGAGCGGTGCGTCGGATCTTGGGTGATTGTGTCGCACGAAAAGAACCGATCACTGTTGAGATCCTTTTACAATTGTCCCGTATTTTCGATTTAGATAATCATTTGCACGTCTGCATGCGTGCTTTATTTTTAGTAGCCTTATTTTCTTTTTTACGTATCTCTAATTTAGTACCGTATAAGTTGTCTGAAATTGGCGATTCCCAGGCGTATTTTTTGACGCTATCTAGCGTGACTTTCACACCGCAAGGGGTTTTGTTGCGCATCACGCGCACGGAGACACTCCAGTTTCGGGAGCGGGTTTTAGAAATTCCCTTGCCGTTTATTCCCGGTTCGCCCCTTTGTCCTGTCACCGCGCTTAGGCAGTATTTAGCTAGTGTACAATTGTCGCCCTCCACCATTATTCGTTTGTCAATCTCGGGGATCGAACAAGCCTATCTTGGCTCACCAGTATAACGCTTTTATTAAGAAGTCACTTTCAGCCATTGGGTTTAATCCCGCACAGTATTCCTCGCACAGTTTTCGTCGCGGGGGCGCTACATTTGCTTTTTGTAATCGAGCGCCTACAGCTTTTATTAAATCGCATGGCGATTGGAAGAGTGACGCATATTTAGTCTATCTCACTCTTTCCAACGAAAATAAGTTTAAAATTCTCCATTCTATCACAACCAGACTTTCTCCCACATCGTAACTTCTTCTTCTCAAACCCTTATTTCATTCTTTTTTCCCCTTTGGGTTTGGCGGTCTAGGGTGTTGTCTCTTATGCAGTATCAATTTTGAATAAACATCCGTTTAACCCCATCTACTGAGTCTGTTTGTAGTAGTAATTGCAAAACAGTGTCTATCCATATCAAATACCCTTGCATTGCATGACAATCCGAGTTTTATGACCTCAATAAACAAAATTTTAGAAACCTTCCAAGGTATATCAGATACAAATTCTCTTTTCGTGGAAAATAGTCAGAAATCCATGAAAATTTTCTTAAATAGAATTATTAATAATATAGAATCAGAATCTAAGGTACATCAGATGAAGCTTGTTCAACTAAACATCAAGCTTAATTTTTATTCTAAATTCACAAATGACACAGGAAGTTCTAGTAACTGTTATGACGTAATAAAAAATATGAAACACAGACGAACACTGGCTAAGTTTCGAACAGGAAATCATTGCCTACGTGTTGAAACGGGTAGACATGCAAAACCAAAAATTCCAAGAGATTTGAGGCACTGCGAATGCTGCTTACCAAATGACGTTGAAGAAGAAATTCATTTCTTTTTCGACTGTGTTTCATATTCTGACCTAAGAAATTCACTACATTGTAAAAGTTTTTTGAACCTACAAAATACATATAGAATTAATTTCTTTTTTAACAATGTTGACACAGGTGGGTCACTTTATATATGAAGCTTCAGAGAGACTAAACACTCTGTTAGCAAAGACTGCAATCACTATATTCTAGTTTAATCTGTTAGTGTAATAGGCAATACCATGTATGTAAATGGAATGCTAATAAACTTTTGATTTGATTTGTAATTGAGTGTTTTTATCATAGATATGTTAAAAGGGTTAATTACTACACTAGTTTCCGTTATGGATATCTTTGGAATGCATGTGTATTCAGATATTAAAGACCTTTTTGAGTGTTCCACTGGCACGATCATTCATTCCTGTGTTATTTATAATCGCCAAAACGGGAATCTGAATAACTGGTTATATATATTTAAAGTTAACTTCGTCAGGGGTGAAAGAGTTTTGTTTCCTAAGTACTAGAAAATCATACTTTTCATACTTCTCACGTTTTTTAAATTTGGCTTTCTTTACATGTAGTATTTTATCTATTAAACATACGATACATATATTAATTTGAGAATATCAGTATTATAAATTAAAGTGACAGGCCAAACACGACTCCCGCTAGTTGCAAAATGTATAAAGAAACCTCTAGAATAGCTTTGACAAATGCTCGATGTATTGTATGACTCTTTGATCTTTGGGATATAAATCTCTTTAATGACAGGAGGTCAGTTTACATGCTGTGCACACTCACTGCCATTTATAGAATTATTGTTTCTCTATGCCTTCGTTATGCTAGCTCTCTTGGCATATGTTGGGGCGTCTTTGGCTAACTTTTGTTGCAAGATAAGTAGTGATCGGCTGCAGTTTTTGTTAATTTTTATGAATATGCTTGGATCAGTCAATTTCTCAGCCGGTGATTTAGTGTCTAAGTCTGCGGTGTGCAAGACTTGTGAGAAAGTGGATCTTTATCACGGATGTAAGTGTCTAAGATCAAAGTCTGAAGCTGCCGTATCTCTACTGGAATAATGACTTCTTGCAGTTTATGTTTTAGCTCCTTGTTTTATTCTGTTTTTGAGTAGTGTTTCTTGTAGCTTGAAGAACCTCCTGATCCGTTGTTTCATAATGGCGTTCGGGATTGCATCCCGACAATGGCTTGTACAGATGTAGTGATCTGTTTTGAAAATCTCACGGATGCTAGTGAATTCTTACGTTTTTCCACAGTTTATTTTTTAGTATTTATCAAATTATTATCCTAAAGCTGTAAACTGCGCATTGTAAATTGGCGTAGAAATAATGGCAAAGTCCCGGGTTGGCGTCATCTAATTACCATTTTGTAAATTCAAATCTCTAAAAATAAACTCACAAACGCGACCGGTTGAAAACAAGAAATATTTTACCATTCAACTATTCAATGTACATAGAGTTAATTCTGAAAATATATATTTCTAGGGGTGAGGTACCGTGTATACGGTAAACACCGTGAGTTACGTTCGTGTTGCAGTTACAGTTTTGAATTTGTTTTCGTACACTGGAATGAATATCCCGGGGGGGGGGGGGGGGGGGTACTCCCTATAATGGGCTATACGGGGATGCTCCGCCCGAAAGGGGTACATTTTGAGGCTAGAGGTATATGAAAGGGTCGGGATTTCACGAGTTGAAGTATATGAAAGGGTAGGGATTTTACGAAGAATAGGAAAGGGAAGCGAAGCCACGCCGTTGAAGCATAAAAAAGCTAGGGAAAACTGCCATTTAACTATTATAAAAATGGCCTTTCAAAATATCTCAAACAGACACACTTAAAGGCTCTCAAAGGGGTACCATTTTTATTGAAAGGTATATGAAAGGGTACCATTTTCAATGAAAGGTATATGAAAGGGGTACCTTTTCTGTCAAAATCGGTATATGAAAGGGTAAGGGTTTGAACCTCGGGGCGGAGCATCCCCGTACGAAACTTTGCTGAGTACCCCCCCGGGATGAATATTGACTTATTGTGACCCGTACGAACTTTTTACGACTGATACCATAAGTTATATAAGGCAATGTAAAAACAAGGAGTAACGGTAATCAATGTATTTTAAAGTTAATGTTTGCACGCTTACGTGAGTTCGAGCCAGTTGATTACGCGGCTTTGCTGGTCATGAATGTGTGTGTGTGTGTGTGTGTGTGTGTGTGTGTTGTGTGTGTGGGAAATGGGATTTGTGATCCCGGGTTATGGACCCTTCACGCTCAGTAACTAGTATAGGGTGAAGTAGAAAATGCTTTATCTGAGAACATGAAAGGCGAATGCAAGTTGAAATTTAATTCTTCATTACTTGTTAAATACTTTAAGACATGCAGTTTCAACAATAACTATTTCTTTTTTTTGTAAAAGTCATAAGAAGGGTCGCACGGAGGTTCATTTTTTATTTTGTAGTGCAAATTAGGGCCTTTGTTGTTTAAACCTCACTGGGATTACAAAATTTAAATAAGAAAGGAAAAACGAAATGAGTTCTGGTAGTTGTAGTCAAATGACGCTATCGTGCAAATGGCCTATTGTGGTTACAGGGGGAGTGTCGTTGCTGGTTGCTGTAGTGGGGGCCGGGGGGCCTCTGGTGTCCACCCCCCCCCCCCTCCCCACCTCCGGGCGCTGGAGCCTCGCGGTTCGCCTCGCGGCGTTTCGCCTTCGGGGAGTCTTTAACAACGAGCTCGGAAGACTGGCACCGGTAGCATAGTATTGGCTGGCCCGTGTACTTAAAAAATAACTCGAGCCCTTGAGTGACTATTATTATTTGCGTGACACTGCCTTTTGTAAACGTGTGAATTCTACGACACGGATGCTGTTCTCGATGTGCTTGTAGCCCGTGGCTTTGAAGCAAAGCCGGCGGACTGCTCGAGCTTTGAGGTCGCCGTATTGTTCCACGAGTTGTAGCAGGTTTTCATCGGGGAATTCAACGGGAATGAAGCATGACACGTGTAGTGCTTTTTGCCCTAAAAGGCGTAAAGGGATAACGCGGCTTTCGCAGTCAAAGACCGATGCCGCGAACCGCGTGGCCGATTCTGTAGATCGGAGGCTGATGTCGAAGCACTTTCCTCCGTAGAGGGGTACAATCCCAACGATTTCTTCCTTAAAGTTCGGTAACGACTGCGCTATACTGAGCGAGTCAAGATCCAGGTTTTCCTCCGCTATCAAGCGGACAGTAAGAACGGCTGGTGTGCGGGACTCGCGGCCATCTCCACGTAACGCGAGGGCGAGAAAACTCGTGAGACCAAAACCAAAACCACAAAATTGAAAAGCACGCACTCACCAAAGCGAAGACAGATAGTTACCAGACGCTTTCTTGCTTGTGGTGAAAAAACGGCACCAAATCTTGTGAAAAAAAGCTCTCCTTAGTCGTCGAAGTTTAGGACTATTCTGGCTTTTGGTCTTGAAAAAGTGGGGCACTGATGAGAACAGATCCCCCAATGCTGTACAGAAAAGTTGTCAGCAGAGGGGCACGGGTTCCCCTCCTTTTGCAAAAAAAAAAATAAAAATAAATAATAATAATAATAATAATGATAAGGCCCAGCCTATAACATGTTCTAAACACGTCTATTGTATAACCAAATAATAGGACCCCATTTTAGTCACTAGCGTGAAAATGTAAATAACTTTTGTAAAAATGCAAGGACCACTAGAACAAACAGTAGCAATATATAGTTGGACCGTTACTTGTTTATTAGCCTATCGTGTGCCAGCAATTTATCTTAGCCCATTTTAAATATTGTAACCGTTTGTTTCCATCTTCACTAAGCTTTCCTAGCCCCTGATGAAGGTTAGTTTTGTCTAACCGAAATATCGGGCATATCTTATTAAAATAAATCGAACAAATTTGCTGTCTGATCAGCCTTGCATGTTAAAGTTGTTTTTTTTTTTGAAAATGTAAACTACGCCCATTTCGTGAACATAAATTTCTATTGACTGATTTGCATCATGTGATGTTTTCATGTACGTATTTTAAGTAGACTTATTCTAAAGGTGCGCTACAACGGCATCTTTACCATATTCACTATCAATTCTTCTATTTTGTTTTTATTAACCTCACGTTCTAACGCTTTAACGAGATGGCTTTAAGAGCCCTTTGATTGCCGCTGAAGCTAAGTTGATTTCCGAACGGAAACATTCGGAGTTCCACAGGCATTTAATACTTTCGAATCATCGTTATAAATGAATCCCTTGATATCTGAAGGGGTCTTTATGCGGGGTTCTATTTAAGTTGTAAAATTCATTAATAATTCATAAGGGTACTAACAAATAGAAATGAGCCATTCCAATCACATGGTTACCCTGTATATCAGATATAACTTTTATTTACATTTTCATTTACATTCCCGGTATCAAGCTTTCGCGTGCTAAATATTTTCATCTAACCCGATGACCCCTTTCACGTCTGCAGTCTTTATCAATTTGACAGGATCGTATGTTGCCACGCAACTTAATGGAACAAGAGATCTGCAAAACTTATCACCCACTTGAGATTCTGATTATTCGATCGGAGATTTAGGAAACTAATCTTTCAGTAAGCCTCTCGCTTTTCAGCTGGTTACTTAGTTACCGATGACCCGAAGAGCTTTACTTTGCCGCGCTTTGTGGTATGTTTACCAGAATCAGTCTGGCAAGCAGGTTCTTACTATTCTTCAAACAAGTAACAATTTAATGTTCTAGATGATCTGATTGAAGGTGATTCGATACTTCCTATTTTACTTGTAGTTACTAAACTCAACTCAATGGCAATATCGATTGAGTCACGCGACGAGTTCTTGGTGTTTCTATGAAACGAAGGAAGGCTGCTTGGCGAAATGTTCTTTTAATAACGTTGAAATCAAGTGTCCACAAAATTGTAGGTCCACTGACAATCGATAAAGTTTCATTTTATTTACTGAAGAGCGTCATCTTTGTCCGAGAGTTCAGTTGAATACTCGGAATGCGTCTAAATTTAAAAGTCCCTAATTGGGTTTCAACTTCATAATTAGGGTTGTTTTTAACTTAGTTCAATTATTGGGAGGCAGCTGCTGTTGGGCAATAAGAATCCAAGGATTAAATTGTTCTTTTGAAAAACAATATGTAGGGGAGAAGGTAACAAATTGAAATATTTCATCACAGGTGTATTGTAAATGACTGTACACATATATGTATAAAGTTCAGCTGTCTGTCAATTTTGATAATGATATAAAAATAACTTTTCCTTGTTTTTGTACAGGTTTTGGCTCACTGCAAAAGGACGACACATCCTGGCCGCCTGTTGTTAAAAGACGGATCATCTTGACAACAGGAAGAACCTCCTACTGCACCATTCTAAAAATGTACAGCCCTAATGAATTGTATAATGTGAAATCTATCATTTCCTGAACAAGAAACAAGAAACAATCGCAAAATTACTGGAAAGAAAGCTGTATATCAAATCACAAGCTCTGTAACTTTCAACTTATGTACAGAAATTCATCTGGCAGGATTCATTGTATGAAAGGTCCCCCATAAATAGAAGTGTTTACAGAGGGTTGCAGCCCATTTCCAGAAAAAAAGTAGTACATTCATCAAATGGATGCAGATGATAATACAGTCATAATTACCACATTTAGTTATTTAAAAGGGGCTGTTAAATCTTTTTGTTGCTTTGCTTGTTCAATTAAACACATCTTGGTACTTTCATGAATACCCTTTATGACACCCCAAAGAATAAACCAGACCAGGTTGACCCTAGTAGGGTCCTCCCTGGTAAAATGTATATTTTTATTACCACTGAATTTAAAATGAACAGCAATAATTCTTAATTTATCACCGATGTAAAAAGGTTTATGAAAGTCTACATTCAACCTTTAGACCCTTAGAAAGCTATACATGTTGTATGGAATACAATCATTTCAAAGGAACCTCTGTTTGAGTTGTAAGAGTCGTCATAAGTCCTGTTAGTGTTATTCGCTCACTGGGGTGGTTGATCAGACATTTTTCAGCTAAGTTTGAAATAACAGAAATTTGTTTTTTTGATCCAATTTTTTCAAGTACAGTTCCTAAAAAGTAAATATCACTTTTTGTGCTGCATGGGGATCCATTTAACACTTCTGGGGCAATATGAGGGTATATTGTTTTGTATTTTTTGGCCGGTGGCTTTTTTATCAGACATGCTTTCCCAAAGTCAATCAAGTAGCCTTGTTTATTTGATATGAGAATGTTGTTGGCCTTCAAATCGCAGTGAAGGAAGCCTTTCCTATGTAAGTAGGCCAAGGCATCGGCCACATTAAAAGATACCTTGACCAAGTCTCTCTTATCCAGTGTTGTATCCTCCCGAAGATGCTCGTGGACAGTCTTAGAGCTAAGTCCTTCACCAACAAACTCCATCACTAGAGAAAATATAATGGCTTTTGCTTTAGCTGGACCCCAAGATGGTTGGGATATTTGAATGCGAAAGTAGTTGTATAGTTTGGGCCTCCTTAATTATTTCTATTTCACTACTTGTAGGCATCTGCTTTTCTACCACTGGAATGTTAAGCCTTTTGCATGTGAGTCCTCAAGAAACATTTTCCAAACGACCCTTCGCCAAGACAAAGTGATCCTTTGACAGGAAGGAGGTCTGTCGGACAAACATGATTGAAAGTGGACCTAAATTTCCCTGTAAAAAATTATATTGCTCAGTTATATAATATATATAGTATGTATATTATCACACCTAGAATATAACTGGGTGCCTTACATTGGAAAAGTTAAGTAGACAACATGCATGCTATAGAATCCATGGATGTGACTATAAATAGAAATAAAGTGAAACTTGTGCGGTTGAAGGAATTACGTAGTTGTCTTTTTGCTTTTAGGTTCAGAGGCATTGTTTGTGTTGTTTATATGTTATTTCTTGGTCCATTCCCTAGGAACATTACAAATGGTGCAGATCTATCCGAGCAGTGTGTCCATAGACTAAAATAAGAGGCAGCAACCCAGTACATACATGTAGCTTGTGATATCTTCTATCTTTTTTAATTTTATTTTTTTGAAATTCATGTCATAAACAGGATCACGGTTTGACAGCCTGGTTGCACCACCCTACTCGAACTTCGGTTAAGTTGACAGCGAGAAAGTTGACAAAGAGAAGGCATTTACCAAGGGAAAACCGTATTCCAGCCTAAGTCCAAGCAGAAAGAGACACAGAAAGCAAGAAATCAGAGATTTTTTGCTTCCTGTATCTAAAAGGCTTCCCCCAGACTGGGTTTTAGAGGAGGTACATGTACATCATTTGCATTGTGTTCTCTTTATAATAATATTAGATCTGGGGGGTTCTTAGTACCAAACAGTGAATCATAATTCTTAATATTGTTTTACTCTTTTATTCCTGTACCTCTTTTTAGGCAACATTTAGAGTGGATGGTCATGAAAAACCAATTGTGCAAAAAATTAATGCTGGTCAAGCTAGAGTGCAACCAATTGAATCAGAAGATGAAAGGATCAAGAAAGCCCTTTTTGCTAAAGACAAAGCATTATTAAATGGTAAAAGTAAATTTACATTGTTTGAACAACCACAGAAATCTAAAGGTGGTTGTCAACTTAGCAACAACAACTTAGGCCCATGGCATACAGCTGAAAGTGGGGTTTCCAATAAAGTTTGAGTGCTTGAGTAGAAATGTATGTGAGAACAAAGTATGCTGTCACCAAAATTTAACCTGTGATGCTAGGGACAAAGGCCATCAGGGCATGTCCAATTATTAAATTTGAAGGCAGTTCTGTGTTTGAACTTACTACGAAAAACAAAATCAGATGTCATTTCCCCTGATGTAGAAGAAAACACTAGCCACAAACAAAAATGAAATACAGTAGCTCAATTTAATAATTATGTATATTGATTACACTTCAAGATGCAGGCTATCATGAGTTGAAAATGGTGCCTGGAAGTGGCCTTCCTTCTCTCTCCAAGTTGAAAAAAGAGCGAAAGAGGCAGAATGCAGCAATACCCATTGAACCCATCCCCATGGTAATTATGTCCGAAATCTGACATATTCTAGTTCTACTTCTTTTGCCCAGATATTTTTCATATCATCTCAGGCTAGCTATGTGAGTACATTCCCCATTATTGTGTGACATGCTGTTTAATTTGAGTTTTTTTTTCCACAGTTTTGTTTTTATACCTTGTTTGACTATAATTCCAAGTGCGCTGATCACGGCTAAACTTTACAATACCCGTCCACTCTGATAGAGTAAGGTAAAACAAGTGTCACCGCGGTCCATGGTCCCGTAGTCAATGAATACATTAATAAATTAAGAGTGACGAAAACACTAAGATTTCCCAACGCGGTCTGCAGCTAGATGAATGCATATATAAAAAAATATGTTGTCAATGAATTGCGTTTTGGGAGTTTAGCGCTAATCTATAGTGATTAGGGTTAAGTACTGACTCGAACTAGTTACGTGTAGCTTTTATGTAGTGTTATGGTAACACTACATATATGTTACACATGTATATGTTAGGAAGGCTTGAAATAAATCGTCCTCTTTGTGAATGTGTCGCCACATACATTCCGCCAAATCATACACCAAATGGAGGCAGTTTAACCTTTGTTTGACGCCATTGCCCTTCCACTTTATTCATATTATCACCATCACTGTTAACAAACTCAACTGAATGATTGACTGTTCGGTGCTCATAACCATGTTTGGACAATATTATTCCTTCCAGCAATCAGATACAATCATTCAGATATATCATCATTCTTTAATATATTCAAGATCATCAACCATGGACCATGGATCGCGGTGACGGCAAATACACAATAATAATGGTCGTCAGAAGATTTCGTGGTTTGGATACAGCAGGTAGAAGAAGTATCTGAGCTAGACCTGGATTTTCCCTTTTCCGATGAGGTCTCGTGTGTAATAGCGTCAATGATGTTGATTGTTGGGACTTGGGTATGTACAGATGTGGACGGTAATGGTTGGCTTCGTCTTGCATAGTGAACTTGTTCTGATTGTTCTTCTCGTCTGCCCTGCTGATAGGATGAATGGTCGATTGGAGTGGCTTCTTGGTTCAGAGCTGCGACTCGAGCTTCCACTGCTGGTCTTTGTCTATCATTCTGAGTGAGTGGTGGTGGGCTGTAAGTAGGGGCTTGCTGGAATCTGTGAAAGCATACTGCTCTTACATGTCCTATTTTCCCACACATGTCACATACAGGTCTTCCTTGGCGGCTCCAAACTCTAGGAGGAGCTAGGCGACTAGGTCTGGCGGCGTAAACCCGCATGAATCCATCCAAACGTGCTTGTAGTTTGCGGATCTCATCAAACATGCGCGATGCATCTGCGGCATTGTAACCTCCATAGGGTGCAGAGATCCTTTCCCGTTGGGGTGCAGGGTTTGTATGGGCTGCTTTAAGGCGGCGATTTTCCTCTCGTAAACGGTTTATCTCGTCATCGTCATTACTGCGGTGGCTGTTCTCTCTTGAGGTGGGATACTGATATGCAGCTACAGTCGGATGTTCTGAATTTCCTGCACTAAGCTATTGAACTTTTTCTCGTAAGGATTTCAGTTCATCTTCTACGGATGATTGAAGTATTGGCTGTGATACTGCGATCTTAGAGTCTGGGGATTGGTTCATACTGCCTTGAGCTGTAAGTCTCTGAACTTCTTTCTCTAGTAGTTCCATCCTACGAGTTTCAGGACGTGTAGACTTATCAAGCAATTGTTGAATACCAGCGAGTACATTTTGTACCTCCGGATTGACGCTTGAACTCGTGGGAGGTACTGAGGGTTTAGCGAAAGTTGCAGTTTGAACAATCCGTGAAATATCTTCTTCTCTTCGTTGGAGCATGGACTGTTGTATGGAATAAATGAGTCTCGCCGTATCTTCTGCTTCAGCGTAGGTCTTGGGTTCCTTCTTTAGTACTTCGGCTTGGATATCGGCACGTAAACCTTGAATTAGGTAGCACATTTTATCTTCATCACGAAGATCTAGGCAGTTGAACTTGTCATTCAGGTCAGCCAAGTATGATTCAATTGATTCAGTTGGTCCTTGGCGGCGCTTTGACAGTTCTTGTCGATTTCTAAGGTGGCGATGAGCAGGCGAAAAGCGCTCCTTTAATGCGTCCTTCAGTGAAGTGTACGAAGCTTGGACTGTACTGGGAAGGTTATAGTAAAACGTTTCTGCTGGCCCAGAGAGATGCAAGGCTAATTTAATAGCAGCCTGATCACTTGTGGGTGATATTTTCCCGTTGGCAAGATATAACGTGAAGCGTTGAAGCCAACGATCAACGTTTTCACTTTCGCGGCCGTGAAATAACGTAGGTTTAACTACTGTAGATTCTGTCACATGAGGGGTAGATAAAGCAGCTTTGTGCGGTTTCAAGTTGTTGACACATTTGACGCTGTAAATTAACCATTTCTCTTTGAATATCGGAGATATCGGCGGTTGTCATTTTGGAGTCGGTGAAAATACCTTCGTTAGAACTGGTTCGTGAACAAATAGGATTAAGTTCGTCGTGTTCGGAATCTGATTGATTAGTTCCTTGTTCTAAAATAGATAATCTCGTGCGATCTGAAGGCGGAAGCGAAGGGGTATTTTCGTCTTCGTTGTCGGTTCCACTTCCACTCTCTGGGTCGCTGCTATCGGAGGCGTCAGCGGTGATGTTAGGGGAGCTTTCTTTAGATGTCCCTGCGACCGGGGCACTGGCGGATGTACTGGGTTGAACGGCTGAAGCGGCAAGAGGCGTAGAAAGATGTTGTAAGACACTGGGAGATCCGTGGTTCTCTTGGTGAGGGTCCGTAATGTCTTGAGTGTGACAAGTACAATTACAAATCCCAGTCGCTAAGTCAAAATACTGCGGCGGACAGAGACAGGTTTTATTTTGTGTGATTTGTTTACTTTTCTTTTTCCCAGAACCGGAAAGAGCTTGTAATTTTTGCCGAAGATTGTAGCGTGTACGTGTCTTGCGGCCCCCTTTTGTCATCCGTTCTTAAGGCTTTTAGTAGGACTAGTGTTCTAGAGAAAGAGTGTGCTCTTTCGGTAGGAACTACGAAGTTTTCGTAGAAATAATGAATAACGTGAACAAAATCGCAAGGGCGAGAATACAATAATAAATCGATGTTGTCTTAGAGAAGACAAATTTCTTGATGTGAGTCAATAAATAAGGTGAACAAAATCGCAAGGGCGATAAAAACTTGTTGAGCATAAATAACAAATCGATGTTGAAATAATTCGTCCTCTTTGTGAATGTGTCGCCACATACATTCCGCCAAATCATACACCAAATGGAGGCAGTTTAACCTTTGTTTGACGCCATTGCCCTTCCACTTTATTCATATTATCACCATCACTGTTAACAAACTCAACTGAATGATTGACTGTTCGGTGCTCATAACCATGTTTGGACAATATTATTCCTTCCAGCAATCAGATACAATCATTCAGATATATCATCATTCTTTAATATATTCAAGATCATCAACCATGGACCATGGATCGCGGTGACGGCAAATACACAATAATAATTTTTAATATATTCATCAACTGCGGACCACGGACCACGGTGACAGGCAAATACATACGTCTAACATACAGTCTGTATTGAATAAAGTGTTAACATCACTCATTAGTATATTCAAAATCAGCGACCATGGACCATGGACTGCGGTGACGCCAAATACATACACATACATACAAATAAATACATACACATACATACATACATACATACATACATACAAAGATATACATACAAATACATACATACATACATACATACATACATACATACATACATACATACATACATACATACAAATACATACAAATACATACACTATACCGCAGTTTCCCGACTGTGGGACCGTGGACTGCGTTGCCACGAATCTTACGCTTTCAGAGTGGAGGGATATTGTAAAATTGCTCCCTGATCACTGTATAATAAAGATTATCTTGTACATGTTTTTGTACAAAATAAATCCCCATATTGTTTTAGATAAATTTGAGCCATTTTATCCTGTTTTGCTACAGAAGAGACAAATCCTTCAATTCTCTTTTTTCAGGCTATTAAAGGTGATGGCTGCCAGCGCAAGATCAAGCATATTTTGGAATATCTTTTAGAAATGAAGGAATTCCAAAATATGTTTGAAGGTGAAAATGAACCAACCATTCGATTGCGTTTTGCTGGGGATGGACGGCGAACATCCAAGAAAATTGGCACTGTCATGGCTGTGTTTTCTGTGCTTAGGGAAGGGATCCATAAACCTGACTACCAGTACAACATATGCCTGTATAATGGCAAGTTCTCACATCTTATTTCAGATTTATACTTCAAAATTAAATAATGAATTGTATCTCCTTTCACCTTTCACCGAGAATTCCATAAATAGGATCTGAAGGTTTCTTATTCCAGGTAAATGCTGAAAAGGAAGAACATATATTATGAAATAACAAACTTTCCCGGTTGATTTGTACTATGCCAGGCCTACATACAGCTGTATATACAGTGTAGACTATTTTCGGAATTCTCCGCAGTAAAGCGCTCAAAAGTCGCCTGGCGTATTATAAACTAATTTCGATTTTGAGGCGGCAATACTGCATTATATTGACGGCTAGTTAGGAGAAAATATATTCCGTATTGGGCCGAGTCGCGAAAGCGACGAAGCCCAAGACGGAGAATATATTTTCTTCCAACGCCGTCAATATAATGCAGTATTGCCGTCTCAAAATCGAAATTAGTTTTGTATCACGATTCAACTGTTTTTCGGGCAAAAAAGAAAGCAAAACTGAAGATAACTTGTTCTGATCAAAACTAAAATTCTTACTAGTCACGAGCTGACGTGCACGACGTTTTGTACGCGTTATCATATTTTTGTTTAGCAAAAAAGTTTCAAAAACACGGACTTTTCACGCTATAAATTGCTCATTGGAATAGAACAAACTTGCAAACTTGATAGAACATGTTTTCGAAGTTTTTCAAAGTTACAAACGTCGAAAAAATGAGTAAATAACGCAAACTTGCCGAGGTTTTAGCCCAAAACTTTTTTTTCAAATTATGATGGCGTGACAGCGCGCGCACAGCATAGCTCAATGTAAACAAACCGTTCAAACGAACAAAAGCAGCTTTTAAACTCATCTTATCGTTAACTTTCGCTAGAAAGGGTCGTTGTATTGAATACAGCGTTGTTTATCTACCAACTTGACAAAGTAATCAACATTTTTGCCCCTCCTTTGAAGATAATTTTAAATTTTGGATTTCCACGCAAGGAACCCATAAAATTGCCGCGGGAAATTTTCAACCAATCACAGGCTGGTTTTTGAGACGACAATACGACTTTATATTGACGTCTCAAAAGCAGACAAAAGTATCTGAGAATCGTGATACTACCTGATATTGACAGAGATATAGTCGCCATCAACGCGAGGACGAAAGGACTCTTCCTAGTCGGTAGAAACGGCAACCGAACAGGCACAGTTAACGCCATTTTTGCCGCTGAAGCTAAGTTGATTTCCGTACGGAAACAATCGGAGTTCCACAGGCATTTAATACTTTCGAATCATCGTTATAAATGAATCCCTTGATATCTGAAGGGGTCTTTATGCGGGGTTCTATTTAAGATTTGTAAAATTCATTAATAATTCATAAGGGTACTAACAAATAGAAATGAGCCATTCCAATCACATGGTTACCCTGTATATCAGATATAACTCACTAGTGGTTGTATCTAATTTACATTCCAGATACAACCACAAGTGAGTTGTATCTGGAATGTTGCATCGGCACTATACGGGTCCTATACATTCACTCGGCTGCGCCTCGTGGTTGTATAGGCCGAAACAACACTCCCGCTCATGTAGTAAAAATTACATTTCTACCGGAATTAATCTGGAAAAGAGTGTTATTCTGCGTTCACATAAGCACCGAAACAGGTTTAGAGCAAAACTGAGTACGGGAAACATTCTTTGAAATATTTTGGCCTTTTTTGTGGTCCAAGTTGACTAAGGAAGAACGTGGTTTGGATAGTGTGAACGTCGCATAAAGAAAAGAGACTTAACGCACTTAACCCTATTCAGACTGGGCTTTTTTAGGCAATCTCTGACTGGGGGGGGGGGGGGGGCAGGCTAGGACCATGAAATTTTCACACAATGTTCATCCGCATACAAGGAAACCTCACACCTAGTATTGACCTGCTACACCCAATTATGACGTCACAATGACGTCATTTTTGTTTTTCCGACGTTTCTTTGATATTTTTCCATCCAGATACTTAAAATATCAAATATAACTGTAAAATCATCTCTTTAATATTAAAACATAATAAATACAAACAAGGACACACTTGTAAAGCGAGAAAAAGCAAAAAAAGGCGATAAAACAATAATTTTTGAAATTATTGTCCGCCATATTGGATCCGCCATCTTGGATCCGCCATCTTGGATTTCCTTTTTTTTCGTTTAAATTAAAATTTAAAAAATATCTAAAAGAGAAAAGGATCAGAATGTATAAAACAAATATCAAACTAATGTCTATTATCCAAACAATGAACTTAGAAGCGTTATTTAATAAATAGTACAAAATTTTTCTCTATAAGTAAAAGAGAGCAAAAATTTGCCTACCCTCCCCCCCAAATATTTGATGTTAAAAATTTTTTATGTCTTTCAAGAACTAGTCCGAAGAAAAAACTATTCTAACAAGAAAATGCACTATAAATCAAAGAACAAGATCTTAAAATAAAAAATTCACCATATTTTAATATTTTGAAAACCTATGTGTCAAAAACCGGTTGCCATGGCAACATGGTTAATCACACTGACATGTTATGGATACCAAAATGTCCCTAGATAAATTCTAGGAAAAGTCAGAAAATTTCAGCCCCATAGCTATTTCGGTGTAAGAGTTATCACAATTTTACTGGAGGGTAGGTTCGACCCCTCCTTAGGAATATAATTGTCCAATAGGCACGTGACCAGAGTTGACCAGGGTCTCTCTTCTCTCGCTCCAGGGGGCGGGAAGATGAGAGACCCTGGGAACGAGGTTGCTACTACTACTACTACTACTAGGAGTAATCAGGGATTAATGAAGTGCGTTCGAAATTGCTATTATGGAAACTTAAATTGCCATTAAAAAAGTGTCATTCAGGTCGGTGTGTGGGGGAGAGGATGGGAGGGGGATTTCGGGTACATCTTAAATCAGGATTTAATAATTGCATTATTGTGAGGTGCCAAAATTACCTGTACGATTAGACAAATTTCAAATTTACTAACGTTTTAATGAAGTAACAATGTGAATATCTGTGCTTGAGATGTCTACACGATACATTGTTTGCTTTCATTGGTTTCTGATAAATTTCTCTTTATGTATCTCAGTTTGTTTTTACTTTGACCATTTCTCTCACTCACTGTTGAAACATAGTGCAACTCATTGATAAATCCGATAAAAACCGATCAGCAACAGGAGTTAGGAATGTACCTTCAGGTGAATCTATATTCCTATATTTCTTTATTATTTCTGGGTAATCCTGTAAATGGCTAATTCCACGGGGCATACGAATTTCAAGGTGCAAACATCAGTCCTATACAGTTGGTGTAAAACTGGCTACCGAGCACAGTCACTCGGTTCATTTGGTTTGTATTTGCAGCAGGACGACAGCAAAGGTGCTCGATTTGTCGTCGCTCGGAAGCCGACATCGGGCTTTCCATATACTCTTGAAGTAGTAAACACTTCCCTGATAAGGCTTTGACAATTAGCAACGATGAACTTTTCAAGAAACAGCGCATTAAAGTTTGTAAAAATGAATGGAACTTACCATTCCACGCAAAGAACAGTCCGTTCGGTAACTCGTAGAGAGCCCGCGACAATCTTGGAAAGGTTTTCAGCTGAAAATAAGTGCGCGCGCAGAGCCTTCTTAATATTCAAAATGGCGCAGATTTTGCACATCGCCCACCCAAAAAATCTCGATTCTTCACGCCGGCGAAATCACGTGATAGGTGACCACAGGACCACCAAGATTAGGACTGCGTTCTCCTATCGTCGAACGCAACTACTACTACTACTACTACTACTACTACCGTAAACAGTGTTAATTTCAGAACATGTTATACGTTTTATGCCTGGTTCTATAATCATACAGTTATACTGTTTTAAGGAACAGCCGCGAGCATGCATAATCATGTTTATAATTACACAAAATATATAGCTCGAACTTGCTGTTGCATGATTTGTGGTATAATCTCAGCTGTCAAGCCCTTTTAATAGGGAACGAAGGACGAGGAGACGACATTTCCACTTACGTTTTTCGTCTAGCTTCGCTCGAAACTTCCTTACGAGGTAGTTTCGAACTCAGACTGAACCATGTTTCGATCACGAATCGCGCGATGCGACACCCTGGATCCAGAGGTCCGCTCTCTGAATATCACGAGTGAAATTAACCGCTCAAACTCGCCGGTTTTCACTAAGAAAGAAAACCTCTGGCACCCAGGCTAGCGATGCGACAGCGCCTGATGTGAACACTTTTGCGGCGGTTATATTGACAAAGATCTTTCTCATTTTAGTTAATTTATTTGTGGCTATAAAGGACTACGTCAGCCATCTCAAAACATTGAAAGTCGAAAAATACATCGATGGAAACCCGAAAATTTTCGTATACAGTAATTTTCTGGCCAAACAATGCTGTACTGTGTTCACACTAGGGTGAAACATGTTTAGTCTGATCACGAATGAAGCATGTTCCTCTATGCCCAAAAGTGTTCACATTATGCAGGCGTCGTCATCACGCGAATCATGATCGAAACATGTTTATTCTGAGCATAATTGTGACCTAACCTAGCCGAAATACGTTAGCCCACATCAGTGTCGTTTCCTTGTTAAATAATGCATTGAGTTTTGAGGCGTAAGTTTAAAACATAAATATGTAGAGAGCCCGTGCGCTCACGTGGTTAAACATCAGACGTCAAATACAGTAAATTTAGGCCAAGGGAAGCAAAAAATAGTTCGAGTTCGCGAGGAATTCGAGTTATCCGAGTTCGAGTTATCCGAGTAAAAACGACTCAAAAATAGGGCCAAATCCAAACGAAATCGAACTTAGTTCGAGTTAGCGGAGTTCTACTGTAACTAATAATTGTACCGTAAACCGACAAATAAATGAATTATTTTTACCGTCAACTGCCAACGGAGGGTGTTGCGTTGAACGTCAAATGGACAAAACTTCAACCGTCAAACGACAACGGAGTTAACTCCTTTTTGATTGGATGAATTGGAATTTTACCGTCACAGTCTTTATACTACTTCTTGTCGATCGTTAACCTTCAAAGTTGCAACCCCTTGAGACCTTAGGACAACTATATATATCGACTGCATGGGGCAAATGGCACCAACCCCGCGGTATAACCAGTACCTTACGCCGTTGCTCACGCTATATCACCGAGTAGTGGCAGCCTAGCCTACACGCAAGCGAAGCAAAGCAAATAGCCTAGCCCGTGGATGGCTTTCTTCCTTGGTGTAATTGACCCATTGCAGTTATGAGTTCCTCATTGAGACCGTGTTGTATTTAATCGGAACTTGTACCAGACTGGTGGGGTATATCTTAATATACAGTATATAGATAGGCTGAGTCTACTGAGCGTCGCTCTGTGAATAAGCTTAACTAAGATGATCAGAACCCCCGGGGGGGGGGGTACTCAACAAAAGTTTTGCACGGGGATGCTCCGCCCCGAGGTCCAAACCCTTACCCTTTCATATACCGTTTTTGAAAGTAAAGGTACCCCTTTCATATACCTTTCATTGAAAATGGTACCCCTTTCATATACCTTTCATTGAAAATGGTACCCCTTTCATGTAGCCTTTTCGTGCGTCTGTTTGATAAATTTTGAAAGGCCCTTTTTATAATACTTAAATGACAGTTTTCCCTACGTTTTTTTATACTTCAACTCGTGTTTTCGCTGCCCTTTCCTATTCTTCGTGAATTCCCTACCCTTTCATAAACTTCAACTCGTGAAATCCTGACACTTTCATATACCTCAAGCCTCAAAAAGGTACCCCTTTCGGGCGGAGCATCCCCGTATAACCGATTATAGTCGGAAGCACAAGAATTAAGATTTACAAAGGCTATTTTTCAAGTTTAGCAATTCTCAAAAACAGTATTACGCGACCGTCTGCACAGTACATTTAGACCGTACAAAAGTTCACAAAAACAACTTTTTCTCCGTCTAGAATAACTAGTACGACTACTTTCCGAATAAAATACACTTGTTGCTTGTCAAAAATTGCCCAAGAAACTGATTTGAAAATCAAAATTGCAAAAATACGCAAACATATTTGCATAAGGCGATGCGAGTGAAGATAGAACTGTACTATAAAATCAAGTCTTGTTTTGTTTACATAAAATCGCTTTTCAATCTATCTAATGAATAAACAATCACATAAAAATGGATAACACAATCTTCTTTCGAAAAATTTTATTCAAATCTCCCTTAGTTTATGTTTAAAAGCAAAACGCGTACCATTTATAGCGCATTGAGTTCAACAAGCAGCTGCCTTCGATGAAATTCAAGAAATTGATACAACTGAATTTAAGCACGTTTTTAAAGGAATTCTCTAAAACTAACAATAACACGAAGAAAAAGTCAATCACAGATTGATATCAACCAGGAGCTTATTATGGATCAACATAAATTCCCATCGAAAAATGTAATCTGTTTTACCTTTAAGTCCCTCGCTTGCTTGGAAAAAGGTTGTGAAATTCGTAATGAAAACAAACATCTCGGATGTTGTGTGGCGTCATACGCGCATGTTACGCGCATGTTTTGCGACGTCATACGCGCCAGCGAACTAGCTCTTGTCAACACGTCCGCGGCAGGCGGCGGGCGACACACGCGCCTGCGAAACATTCTGCCTGTCATGGCCATGAAAAATGACGGGCATAGGTTTAGGTCTATGAGTATGGAGCTCCGCGCGGGCCTTCGGCCCTCAGAGCTCCGCTATAAAAAGAGGGCTTGGAAAAAGGAGTGGGTGTGCTATCCGCAAATCTGACAGTACGATATTAGGACATATACTATGAAGGGAATTGACGTACAGACAATACACTAAGTGGCAGAAATGATGAGTTATGTATTTTGACTTCCAACTGATTTGCCTACGTAGCCATATGTTCGCTTGTAGTACTGAACCCATTAGTGACAGGCGGAAATGCGGATAGTCTAATGTTCAGCACAACAGCTCAATGGATCTTGCGCAGCAGCCGGGACGCTTCTAGTGATGGAAGTCTTGCCCCAATCTCCTCTCTTCCATTTTTTCTGCCAGGCTTCCTCGACATTTTATTTTTGTTCATCATAGAATCAGAAAACGGTGTAGTTTTGTTTCAATTCCTTTTCTATGCTCTTATCACCTGATGTTCTTCATGTACCCAACGTTATGCAAATGATATGAATATTCGCTTCACATACTCGAGCATGTCCGTTTTAAGTACGAGTCAAAAAGGAGCATTTCCGGCGGCGACATGCCCTCCTCCCATGACTGGTAATCCGTAATAATAAGACAAACTATTTTTTTTTTTTAGAAATAGTGTTTCGATAAACAATCTATGCAACAGAAATGAGAAGCTTCTAGAGATCTCTAGAATAATGCTAAGGTTTGAATCTTTGGAGTAAACAGAAACCTGGTCAGAAACGCATTACGTAATCAAACGAACGAAAACAGAGTGACGTCAGCCCCTCCATGCATATCCTTATTGTTCAAGTGAGGGAAGCGTGACGGGACATTCCAGAGTAAATAATTATTCATTTTTTGACAATTACGTCAGGTACTCGTTTACTTTGATGTCACAAACTCCCGTTGCTCATGATACAGGATTACACAAAAACTGTCCGTTTTAACGTGAAACCATCTAGCAGTGATGATGGACAATTTCCTGGCGCTTTTAATACTGTTAATACTTCCCTCTCTCTTTACTTTATCAGGTAAGCAAAATGACTAGCTATGCTAATTTTTACGAGAGATTTCATGCGAAGGAATGCGCAGATATCGGAATACACCTGATCAAGCTTGGAAACTTTGAGGACAAACACGATCAAATCGTAATTATTATACCGCCATAAAATAGGTTTATTAAGAGAGATCTAGAACGTATCTAGAGAAAACCCGTGGATGTTTTGTAAGCAAGCTTTGCGTCATTTCGCCGGTGGTCAACGTAATATTTTAGTATTGTCTAGCGTTTGACCGTGAAGAAACTGTTTGTGTAAATGGCGTTTGACACTAACGTTTAACTTTTAACACAAGATAGCAGTTATATTTAATACATTGAGTATTCGGTTCGGTCTGAAATAAAATGTCTTGAATGAATATTTCAGACACACAGACAATTATTGTGTTCAAAGGTCTCTTGAGCTTTGCGCAGAGTTAATAGACAATTATTGATGCCCTTTCCTACTTCAGACAAGGATTAAATCTATAATCAAACGCGCTTTGTTTGTTCTAAACTGATCTTTAGCAAAACCGAGAACAGAGGACATTTGTGGAAGGTTTATGTAATGGCGGCGTTCAAAATTGTGATTGCAATGCTTGACCGGTTTAAAATTGATATTTGAAAACTCTTGGTTTGTTATAAATCAGCAGTAGTGACGATACGTTTTGACAGGTGATATTAGCTTTTCGTAGACGAAGATTAACTTCCAACATCAGTAAATATTGTAACATGATTGACAATTCGTCAATTTCACGGTAATGCATCGACGCTGACTCCGGATGATTGGACCCTGAATTATTAAAGAAACTGATATTAATAATAATTGCCTTTATACAAAAAAGCAAACTACTGCCCTTACAATTAAAATAATTAACACCGATACGATTGAACACGACAGTTTCTAAGAAACCAATCAATATTTGACGGCCAATGTCGTGGAATACCTAACTGAGTTCTCCCGATCTAGTTTATATTAATCAATACATTTCAGTCGAATACATAGACGTTTCAAAGCTTCAGGAAATGACCCAAATCTCTGTTGCATATATTAACAAATCCCATGTTTAATTTGCAAATTTTAGAGAGAAAATGTACGATTGAATGGATTAGAGCCCCAATGTACAGTATATGAAACAGTCCCAGAGGAAAGTACTGTTCAATAGCTTTCATTTAAATGGTCATACTTAAACTAGGATTTCATCCACCGACGCAAAAGTTAGAACCACCTGGTAAAACATAATAAACAGGCCAAGAGAAAAGTACTGCTCAACAGCTTTCATTTAGACTGTTACATATATTAAGATGTCATCCATAGCCTCAAAAGTTAGAACCACCTTGTGCAGCATAATAAACAGTACCGCAGGAAAGTACTGCTCAATAGCTTTCATTTGAATGGTCAAACTTTAGGATTTCATCTACAGACTCAAAAGTTTGAACCGCTTTGTCAGTACAGCATAATAAACAGCACCATAATACGGCTTTTAAAATGGCTTTAATTTGAAATGATAACACTGTATAATATTATCCACAGACTCGCCTTGTTAAGCATAATAACCAGTCCCACAGGGAGAAAAAGCGGGTCCAATCAATAGTTTTCACTTGTATGGTCATACAAATACGAATACAAGTACATACATTCAAAGCTATCTAACGGAGACTCTCGTTAGAAAACAGCCTTCAGTTGCTTATGGCCACCTTGACAGAACCCCGTTTGAATTCTCCAGCATCACGAGAATCATTCCGGTTAGCGGCCCTTCTTCCCGATGGCGTCCTCTTACGGGAGCTTCGACTGTATAAGGATCATTTCACCCAAGCACTCTAATTTTTATGGATTTTCCGTTTGTCTCATGGGGCTCGGTTGAGTTGCATTTAGCGCGTCACTCCAATTCAACAATGCATAATTATTTCGTTTCTCTCCCGGAGTCAAACCTTGAGTCTTGTAGTGTGATTCTAATTTTTCGTTTGTGGATCAAAAATCCTGAAGTGAGACCACTTAATTAAAAGCTTTTCAGCAATGCTTTGCTATGGTACTTTTCAATTTTTTAAGTATTTTACAATTTTATTTTGAGGTTTTACTCGGATAATGATTTTAGCCGTTCTTGAAGTCATCCCCGTGAACTCCTTTCACGTGAGGACTTTTAAAAAAACAAATCGTTCTTAAAATAAGCAACCAAACCCCGAGAAGATGGATTTCCAAGTTTTTTAAAAAATAAATAAATAAATAATTAAAATCCAAGAAATAATTTTCAAAAGCAGAAATAATGGATTTCCATGGCTGAAGGTCCTTTAGTCTGCGAGATACGTCCCACCAACTCCAAATTCCTGGAGATGCCCCTAGTAATGGCAATCCCCAGGCGATGATTGTTGTTTCATGCTATGGAAGCAAAACCTCATAATTAGACTGAGTTCAACTTTCCAATTGCCATACGTGGACCTCTGCGTCCGGTAGTTGAATTTAAACGTTGTATTGTTATGATATAAAAAGCAAGGCTGATAAACGGTACGGAAACTACTATATTTGTAAAAAATCCAATATTTCGAAAGGCACAGCCTTTCTTCTTCAGGGTCTTACAGATAATAACTCGTAAGGCAAAAAAACGTTACAATTTAAATTTGAAAGGGGGCGGGGGATTAAATATGATACTATGACAGCATAAACTGAAGTGACAAAGTAAATGTAAATAACCGTCAATAACTAAGCAATATAGAGGTAAGAAAAACATGCAACACAACACCACAGTAAATATAAGTATTGTAACGTTTTTTTGCCTTGCGTTGTATTGTTGCATTCTTTAACAGATTCGCTCTCGTGGAGAATCGAGCAGCCTAATGAGGTTCGCAAAGGATCACCCGCCACATTACAATGGACGGTGTCATTAACAACAGAAGAAACTTTAAAAGCAAATCGTTTTTCATTAATTATCCTGGAACGTGAGATGTTCCTTTACAGCAATCGATGGCAGGTTATGGTGGTTAAACAGTTTTCTGGTGGAGCTCTTCAGGAAGTGGGCAATAAAGACACTTTTGATGTCATTCCTGGAAATGACATGATACTCAAGTTGAACAATGTCACGGACACTGATGCCACTCGGTTTCGCTGTTCTTTTTTCAGCTCGTTTTCAGCACCAAAGAGTATCATTCAGGTGGAAATAAAAGGTAGGCATATGTAACGTTTGACGATAACAACGTTTTTCCTGGTTAGACGTGCATGTAGTCGCGAAAATGTGTCCCTTATATTACCAACAACCGCTTATTGTTAAAGGCACTGGATTTTCCTGAACGTTGAAAGGTAAATTCCATCCCTCCATTTGTGTGATTTGAATCAAGCTAAGAATACATTAACTGAAACACAAACCATAGAATTAATAAACGAATCTCAGTCACAACTAGCCTGCAGTTTTCTCCTCTTGTTTTACTTCATCGGGACGTCTTTTTTTGTCTTTTTGGGGTTTCCAAACTATTACTTTTTAAAATTAATTAACCGAAATTATATCTACTGTTGTAATAGGTGTGAAATAAAATTGTTGTTTGTTGTTGTTGTTGCTGTTGAATGTATTTACAGACTGAATCTGTACATAGTAATGCCTTTTTAAGCTGATAAGATTATAGTCACCACAGTCGTTTTTGCTGATATTTTTTTTATAATCAAATAACAATATTTCTTCCGTGTAACTAAGAATATCATGGTCCTCTTTGCTTACAATTGCTTCTTGTCTTTAGATCTTCCCATAGAAGTGCGTCTCGTTGGTGGCACTACTCCCAATAAAGGCCGAGTCGAATTATACCGCAATGGATACTGGGGCAGCATATGCAGTGACGGTTGGGATCTCCCGGACGCGTCTGTTGTTTGTCGAATGTTGGGATACGAGGGGGCCTGGAACGCTGGCTGTTGTACTGAATCCCGAGGGGGAACTGGGCCGGTTTGGTTAAGTGAATTGTCTTGCACTGGAACAGAGGCGTCCTTATCAGAATGCGGCCATAGTGGCTGGGGTGTGAGTAACTGCGATCATACAAAAGATGCAGAAATAATATGCCATAGTCCACCAACTGAAAAACCTTCACCACACTCCAGCGTAAAAACAACGATAGCTGTAATCACGTCGAAATCTTTTCCCTCCAGTACGGCAGCAACAACAACAACTACTCAAGCATCCCGTTCTTTACCCTTAAGCTCAGTAATATCGAATATGCAGACGTCTTCATCTCTCCAAGTCACACCTATAACATCTGCTGCCACTGAGTCTCTCAAAGCTACCTTACCATCTAGTTCATTTACAGTTGTTGTACCATCTGTGATATCTCCAAGTTCTTCTTCTGTGGTTGTATCTTCCTCAGTATCACCCACTAAACCTCCCGGTAAGTGAATACATAGTTGGTCGAGTAAAAGGTAAAGTCGCACACGAGCCACAGTTGGCCCACACGGCCGGAGCTTAACCCGGTTTCTGTAGCATGAAGCAACTAGGAATATTGCTACTCCCCCCTGGATGGGATGCTAGTCCATCGCAGGGTTACCCCCAGCATTTTATCGCCGGTACCCATTTATACACCTGGATGGAGAGAGACAGTGTGGAGTAAAGTTTCTTGTCTAAGGAAACAACACGACGGCAGAGACCAGGCTCGAACCACCGATCTTCTGGTTGAAAGTCCGACGCGCTAACCACTAGACCACCGTGCCGCCCACAAGTTGGTCGAGTGGCTGATTGAAAGTCAATTTGAGCACGGTACAAAAAATAACCTTGCGACATCAAATCAAACCAAACTAACGATTGTTGCGTACGATTTCGAAATGAGGTAACATTATTTGTAACATATTTTAAAACCCTGCGCCTTATCTTAACATTGTAATGTTGGCAAGTGACAATTGTATACGGTTCTTGCGGTGACGCAAACAGCGTATTGCTGATTTAAAGAAATCATACAATTGTCAGCCAGAAATGAAATTTTTACCTCGAAACCTCGTCGTATTGTAAGGGATGTAACCAACACAATTTGCGACTCTTTTGACTCATTTCGTTAAATAAATTAAAGCAACATTGGCACTTTAATTTTTGGGTCATACTTTTTAAAGGAATTTCATACACGAACAGAAAAGTTGGAACCATCTCGAACGACATTATATATTAAACAGTACCACTACTACTGCTCCGTTTGCTTTTTCTAAATGGCCACACTTAACGTTTTCTTCCAAACACTTAATAGTATCAGAACTGCATTACGTGATTTTTGGTCTGAATCCAGAAGTGAAAGGGATTTGTTTCGCGTCTGAAACTCAAATAGAAGAAAAATGAGTACCGTAGACATCGCAGCCATTGATGAGCTATTCAAGTGCTTGCAACTGATAATGTCATTTTTTCATCTAACAGGTCCCATAGTACGATTAATAGATGCTAATCAGGAGACTGACATTGGCCGAGTGGAAATCTACCACAACGGAACCTGGGGCACAGTCTGTGATGATCACTGGGATATTAACGATGCCACTGTAGTTTGCCGAATGCTCGGCTTCAACTACGCATGGGTCCCCATCTCATATGGTGACTACTATCCTGACTTTGTTGGAACTGGTCCCATTTGGCTTGACGATGTCGCCTGTATTGGAAATGAGAGTTCTCTGACCGAATGCAGTCACAGTGGTTGGCTGGTGCACAACTGCGATCATGTGGAGGACGCTGGAGTGTGGTGTGGTAATACACCGAGGTCGGATAATTTACCTGCATCTTTGGTAAATAACAGTAACAAGCCTGTTCGATCAACCTGTAAGTTCTGCCGTTATAGAAGTATTAACCCTTCTGACTTAAAATAGTCCTAAATCCATAATTTTTTCTAGTATAATTTTGAAAAACAATGGACCACTTCAGGACAGCACTACTTAAAGCTTTCATTTAAATGGGAACACTTAAAGATTCCATCTACAGACTCAAAAGCTAGAACCACCTAATACAGCATAATAAACAGCAAAACAGGCAAGTACTGTTCAATAGTTTTTATTTGAATAGTCACACTTTAGGAATTCATCCACAGACTCAAAAGTTAGAATCACCTTGTTAAGCATAATAAACAGTCCCACAGGAAAGTGCTGATCAGTAACTTTCATTTGAATGGTCACACTTTAGGATTACATCTACAGACTCAAAAGTTAGAATCAGCTTGTATACAGCATAATAAACAATGCCACAGGAAAGTATTGCTCAATAGTTTTCATTTGAATAGTCACATTTTAGGATTTCATCCACAGACTCAATGCTCCGAAAAGCCTTCATTTAAATTGTCAAACTGAAAACATAACAACCCTCCTGTGCAACACAATTGTTCATAGTACCACCAGAAAGTACTACTCAAAGTTTGCTGTATTAAAATATCATAATTCAAATTCATAAATCTCAGCCGGTGAGATTAACTTTAATTGTCTTATAGCTGTTCAAGTGCGACTGGTCAATGGATCAAGCGATCGGGAAGGTCGCGTTGAAGTTTTTTACGGTGGTGAATGGGGAACTGTGTGCGACGATGACTTTGATATCCGAGACGCAAATGTTATTTGCCGAATGATGGGTTTTCCCGGAGCAGTTTCCGTCCTTGGTGAAGGAGGGAGATTCGGTGGAGGAAATGAGAGCCAGAAAATCGTACTTGATGACCTGTGGTGCAGTGGACAGGAGGAATCTATTGTTTCTTGTTCTTTTAGAAGGTGGGGATCAAGTGATTGCTACCACGAAGAAGATGCTGGGGTAGTTTGTCAGAAGAAACGTAAGTATTGATAAAATTATTGTTCTTAATTGTCTATGCGGTCGCAAACAAAATAAAATCTGATCAAGTTTGTTTGCATGAAAATGACCAAGTCATTCACCCGTTTTTGGCGAAGTATCATTCGGGTATAAACATGTTGAAGTCTTTGTTATTATCGAAGACTTTTCCAAGTCAACTGTGATAAAGTTTTTGGTGGAGGTAGGGTGGAGGGGGGGGTGGTTTTGTGGGGAGGGGGGGGGATATAATTTTCTCCTCCCACGTTACAGTCCAAAAAAGTTTCAACTAACTGAAACATATCTAATATTTCCATTCCTTTAAATTTCTTTACTTCTTCGTTTGTACAAACCCTTTAACCCAATAGTTAAGCCTCTCATAAGCAGCACTACTTTTTTGCGCGGTGAGCTATCCTCGCACAGGCAGCACACCACAGCTAGGAACATCGGATGGTATTAATTTTTTGACGCAAAGTGTGGACAAAGTGCGCGGGCGCCCATGGAAGCAAACAAGCGCTTACGCAGCCGAATGGGTTCAAATGTTGAAGGTATCTAAGACATTATTCGCATGTCAGATGGGGAAACATAGTGATCATACTCGTACTTCGATGGTAACGGATTTCATGTATTGTTATATAGCTGGAGTTTTTCTCAATACAACGCGCGCATTGATTGGTTGATTCATGGTCACATGATATCTAACAAACAAACTGTTTCCCGCCAATTGTGCTAAGCGGGCAACATTTGCAAAAGGGTTAGCAATAGATCCCATCCACCTAAACCAACTCGGACACTCATTGAGAATTATATAACCTAATGTCGACACTTAGAATTTTATTTTCAATAAACTGTTTAAGTGTAAAAAAGAAAATCTAAAACCCCCACTCAGGATTGAACCTGTGACCTCAGCTAGGCTTAGGCTTACATAACCTACCTAACCAGAGTACCACCTAACTTCTCGTTTTTTTTAGGTCTAAATTTAACTACATAAACTGCTAACCCTAACCTCAACTGAAAGCCAACCAGTTACTCCCTTATATAAGTCTCAATAAGGTGTTCAAGGTGGTTTAGGCCAGGCGGATGGGATCTAATACTGACCTTGCGAAAGCGGCAACAATTTTGACGTCAGAGGGTAACATTGCACTGTTGCCCGCTAGCGCACGTTATCAGACCGTGACAAAAGGTGGCATGATTATGATGGATTGATGTTCACCTCCAATGCTCGGCGCGTTTTTTAAACTGTCTTGTGTTGTGTTTTATTTGTGTTGCTATATAATTCGTTTCGGAAAACAAAATTCACTGTTTCCCCCGGGACAAGTCATTAAGTGTTTAATATATCATGTAATGTGAGTTAAATCGATATTTTTGCTTTTATAACTTGTCACAATCTATTTAATAGCTCCAATAGTGCGATTGAGTGATGGTTGGACCGCTGATATTGGCCGAGTGGAGATTCTACACAATGGAACTTGGGGCACAGTCTGTGACGATCACTGGGATATTAACGACGCCACTGTAGTTTGCCGAATGCTCGGCTTCAACTACACTTGGACCGCTCTGTCATTCGCTGACGTGGTCCTGGGACAAGATCCAACCACTGACCGTATTGGAACTGGTCCCATTTGGCTTGATGATGTCGCCTGTATCGGAAATGAGAGTTCTCTGACCGAATGCAGTAACAATGGTTGGCTGGTGCACAACTGCGATCATCTTGAAGACGCTGGAGTGTGGTGTGGTGACTCCCCAAGACCACATGATCAACCTGAAGTACTAGTAGTTAATGATACTAACAAGCCTGCAGGACCACCTTGTAAGTTCTGCTGCCCTTCAATATATATATAATAAATGTGTACTTTTGCTAACTTATTAATTTTAGTTCAGTTTTAGCCAGGAGCGGCCATAGCTTAGTGTGCGCGTTTTTCGATCTCAATGCGATTAACTCCCCTCTAATTAAGACAATATGTTGCAGTTGAGAAGCAGTGCCTTTGTAGTTAATTGCGTCATGGAGATCAAAAGCTTGGTAGCAGCTTTAAAAAGCCTAGCGCAGCCCTAGTGGTGTGTCTTTCGACAGGACAATTAGGCCACATTTTCCTATTCAACCTAACAAGATGCTGGGGTACTGGGATAAATTATACCTCCCTGTCCAGGGAAAAAACACTTCTTGTTGTTTCATGAAACTGAAGTTATGTGGTATTTCTCCCTCATTAAATAGTATTCGCATTTCATGGCATGGATTTATTTGCTTAAATTGTTATTTTAATACTTCAGCTGTTCAAGTGCGACTGGTCAATGGATCAAGCGATCGGGAAGGTCGCGTTGAGGTCTTCTACAATGGCGCATGGGGAACTGTCTGCGATGATGATTTCGATATCCGAGATGCAAATGTCATTTGCCGGATGATGGGTTTTCCCGAGGCCATATCTGCTGAGATTCAAGGGAGATTTGGTGCTGGAAATTCTAGCCAGAGGGTGTTACTGGATGACTTGTGGTGCAGTGGAGATGAGACTTCTGTTGCCTCCTGTTCATTCCGCGGATGGGGATCACATGACTGTAGTCACAATGAAGACGCTGGAGTAATTTGCAAGGAAAAAGTTCCAGGTATGGAAGCCATTACATGCATTGTATGTACCAACGAGTTGACAGTTGGGTCTTTCGGTACGGGTAGTGGTTAGGGCATTCGACTGTTACGGAAAAGATTATATTTTTGACCGCCATTTCAAAATCCTCGTTTGAAAGTGCAAACGCGTGTCAATTCATTCAGGGTTAATAACCGAGCTTCAAATATAATTGCGTCTTCTTTTACACTGTTACGTCATTAGATAAATTTGGTGTAGATATCATCAACGGATTGTCCAATGGGACCTCCTGTCAGTCTTGATGGTTAACGTATTCTACTGGTCCGGGGAATATCATGGTTCCAACTGCCCTGGGCACTCCGCTAAATACTTTTAACATACTGAAGGCAGTTTACTTGCCTACAAATGTGACTTTTACATGATCTCTTTTTACTCCTAGGATGATTGTGAAATGGAACTAAGCTCGGACTGGTATAACCAATGCCAAATTGTTGGCTGGTTTTTTAAAAGCTAAAATACAAAGGCGTGTTATTGCCTGTTATATATTTTTTTATAAGGCATTTTTAAATACTCTTTCAAAGGTGTCTAAATTCATTTGGTAAATAAAATATATGACAGGGCTACTACTGTTTCTTTTTCGGTGAGAAGTTTTAATCATTTTCTGTTATTTAATTCCCCACAGTCATATACGTCGAGTTACTGGGTGGCAATGAAAAGTACGGATTACCCTATATGGGTCGCGTTTCCCTTTACTACAATGACCAGTGGGGCACGGTATGTGATGATTCGTGGGACATAGCTGATGCACATGTGGTGTGCCGCATGCTGGGGTACCCAAGAGCTATTGGGTTCCTGACAGAATCCGCTTTTGGTGGTGCTATGAATAGACCTATATGGATGGATGAGGTGAGCTGCACGGGAAATGAGAACACGCTTGCTGCGTGTCCACACAACGGCTGGGGAATCAGCGACTGTAATCATACTGAGGATGCAGGAGTCGTGTGCGATCATAACTACACTGTGGATGCAAAAGGTGAGGCCGTGTTCAAACATTAAATTTATTTTAGTGCCACCAATTTGTACTCGCTTTCCAATAAAGGCTCGGTTGATACTACAACCATTAGCTCCAAGCTAAGAAAGCTTCGATTGTCTACTGTATATCAAACAAAGATGTTTTTACAATGCAACAAGAGCGCTACGCCTCTTTTCGAACCGACAATCTATGTCCCTTTGTCTAGTTCATCGTCTTCCCTTTTTTTATGAAATGTATTGTGCTGTGTTTGCTAAAACTGCCAGTAAAAAGAAGTATTTTATTGATTAATTAGTTTATAACATTCTTGATAAATAACTGACTGCCAAAATAACTCTCTGTAGATGCCAGTTGTAATTTTGACACGTGGTATTGTGGATGGGACAATGGTCCTGGTAACCCGACCTTTAATTGGATTCGAAAATTTGGTCCCACCGAATCAGATGACACTGGGCCATCCAGAGATCACACTTCAGGGCAAGGTAAGCTGTGATATATTGTAATAATATTCTTAAGTAAAACCGTATCTAGTCTATCTCCCTGAACCATAAGAATTCAAAACAAAATTCCCCAGTGGAAACTGATCGGATGCGCTACTACTACTACTGCCAACAGTTTTTATGTTCTTCGTTCTTATATATCTTTTCCCATATGTGCTCAATCCTCGGTAGGAAAAAAGATGGCGACTGGTACATTTACCCATAATTCTTAGCGCACAAAAACCTTAACAACGTTCATAAAATGTAAAGAAAAGTTATAAAATCTTCAAACCTAGTCTACACATTGTCCGTAGTACTGGAACAAATATTGTAAAAATTTGGCTTTCTTTGTGCCTTATGTGCTGTGTTAGGTCCGCAAGGTATTGTGGTAAAATGAACAGCTGCCATCTTTTTTCCTACGGTGGATTATTGTTTTTCTTACCCCTATTTTGCCTGGGCTTTTTTTTTGAGTTCCTGAGCCTGGGGGGAGGGAGGGAGGGAGTGGGGAACATTCCCGTCTCGTAACTTCCTCCTTTGCGGTCCGCACAATGGAACGATGACATCCTATGATGTAGTTATAGATGGTTTTCACGTTACGTCACGGCGGCCATATTGGTGTACAACTACAAAAGAATTTTAATGAACTTCTTTTGTTATGTGCACCAACATGGCCGCTATGGCATTTGCCATTTGAGTCCCACAGGACTGAAGGTCACGTGAGTGAAAACCATCTATTAGGTAATTAGTTATACGGCCGGCATCTTGGATCGCCATCTTGGATTTCTGAAATTTTTCATAACCTCTTAAAAACCGTCCAAATTGACTCAAAATTAATCAAAACCAATGAATAAACGCTAAATGACGTAAATATGTAAATGTTATACCAATAAACATTGTTTTTCTTTATTCAAAGGTTAAAAATATGCAAATTACAAAAACATGGCTATCAAAATGTTGTTGCTATGGAAACGTCAAGTCACGTGATCAATAAAATGTCATATTAAATTGTTGCCAGATAAATTTTAGGAAAAGTCACAAAGTTTCATGTCGTTTGAATACATATTAAGGAAGTTATTAATGTTAAAAGTTAGCGCGGGCACTTTGTGTCCCCCCCCCCCCCCCCCCCCCAGACAAAACAGGGTTAAACGTATTGCCTTTTCCTACAAGTGCAATACTTTGAGGCGTATCTCATACAAATCACCAGTGTACACGTCACAAGTTATTTCTCATGCACTTGTAGACTAGTCTTCAGAACCGGGAAAACGTATCTACAACAGGTTTACACATGTTTTTAAAAATAACCTGGTCCAGGTCCAGGTCAAGAAAAGCATGGAATTAAGATTGGGTCACCAAAAGTTAGCGAAGAGAATGTACCCTAACTAATTACTCATGTTTCAAGTGTTTCTTTGAAATGTATAACCTTCATATTTTGAAAACTCTTTCCTTCCAAGGGTACTACTTCTATATAGAGGCATCAGGGAATCTGTTTAAGGATGCTACACTCCAATCTCCATGGATACGAAGCAATGGAAACGCTACATGCATGGTTTTCTACTACCATCTCTATGGACATTCCGTTGACACTCTTAGAGTAAAAGTTGGAGATCAGGTTTTGTGGCAAATATCAGGCAGCCAAGGAAACGATTGGTACAAAGCTACGGTGCCCCTTAACTTTGACAATGCATACAAGGTACTTGATGCAATATTTTCCCCTCTACATTCATAAGTTGAAACCTTTCACCTCTAAGTTTAACTGTGCGTCAGCAATTGCTGTGGCAGATCTAGCGGAGGGGAACCGCTCCTGCCACCCAACCCCACACTTCACCCCACCCCCGTTATCTTGCCAAACCAATAAGGCCGAAAGGGCCTTAAGTCTTTCAGTCTCTAACATAATGATGGGACTGGATCCTCAACTCCACTATAGTCAGATGATGTGGTTAAAACCCTTGAGTCTGCGGATTAAATTCTAAGGTTTGACACTTTGGAATATTAGCTATCGTGCGTTACTTTCCCACAGTAGTGTTTTAAACTGCGAAATTTTTAAATGTTTTTGTTTTTCAAATTTTTCGGTTAGTAAAGTGAAACCATTGGAAGTGATAGAATCAATGAAGTTTCGTCATTTATAATTATCAGTAAATCTAATAATAAAAATAAGAATAAAAATGTGTTTTACATGCATGTAATGTAGGACTTGTATTAAGTGCCCATGAACTGATATAATTGGCATTATTCTGTTTCCTTTTGCCTGTTTTTTTTTTTGGCTCATTTGTATGACAGAAACGTCTGGAAAGCGAACAACACAATCACAATCACAATCTAAACGTAATCTAAGCAGGGAAGTTTTACCTTTTCGTTTCCTTCAGGTATCGTTCGAAGGTGTAGTTGGCAGTACTCCCTTTAGTGACATCGCCATCGATGATGTTGAGTTTCAAGAAAATACAGTGTGCGCAAAAACGGCTGAAACGTTAGGTAAAGTACTACAGCTAACAACAAACGTAATACAACTAGGGCAGACACAAACGCAAGCGTATGATCAAACCATTCTTAAGGGTCAGACAGAATGTAACCTAAATACCTTAACGTCTTACATCTATATTTTCCCCTAAACACACTTTTATACTTAAAAAAATGACTTTTTTTCTTTATTTCTTAAAATGCCGCCTAGTATTTAAATTGCCCGTGGGGGAAAATCTCTATTCCTCAAAAGCTCGGCTTCTTGGAGATTTCCCCGCCACAGTCACTCCTCCCAAGTTATGTATAAATTTTACATTTAATGTTAATTAACCTATTTATTAACGATTTTTTTCTCCTTGTAATTCATTGTGTGTGGCAAAAAAAAATGAATAAAAAATAAATAAAACATTTTGGGCACCTTCTAACATTTAATTAAGTTTCTGATCCTATTTTAAACTGTTAATACTGATTTCAAAATACGTTTTTGTTGAACTTTCTCGGTATTTTTCCAAATGAACTAAAGTTTGTATTTTTTCCTTGAATTTTCAATGTGAGCACACTTGGGAAAAGCGTTTCATTCTCGCCAATGCTATTATTTTCCAGTTCCGTCCAGAATCGTGTGGAGTTCTCCAAATCAAAGAACCAATCTTGGCGACAAAGTGACATTAACTTGTACAGCGACTGGACGACCTACACCACGTGTTGTGTGGAAGAAAAATGGCCAAATTCTTCTGGAGAAAGAAACAACTGCTAACCTAACCATATCTAGCATTTCACAAGCAGATGGTGGAATTTATGAGTGTTCGGCGATTAACATTGTGGAAAATGCCACAAGAACGACAGTAATCAATATTGAAGGTAAGAATATACATTTCTCACGAAAACTTTTTGCGGTTACACTGGATGCCATGCCATTTTATTGAGTCTCGCAACAGCATTTTTTTACCGGTTAACTATTTGTTTGGATTTTTGTTGCACGCTAGTTATCACAGCTAGAACCATAACTTAAAGTAGTATTGCGTGATTCCTTCTCTTCTGTAATGCGGCTGCTTCGTTTACAGTTCTGTCTCCTTCTTGTCTGTGTCACAAATGTTCATGTAACAGTAAGCCGAGACGAAAAGCTTAGATTATTTTCACTTTTTCATATAGGAAGCCCTAAAGAAACCACCATTACCAGTAACGTTACGTACAATGTGGCTGCTTTGGGAGAACATGTTGTGTTGCAGTGCTCGTCTAACGGCTTTCCTGCACCAGTTTGCCGACTTTATCGCCAGGGGAACTCACCAAACGTCAATGCGAGTGTTTATGTTATTCAGAACTTCACAGGAGCAGATCAAGGCGAATACACATGTAACTGCTCTAATGTGGCGGGTGTAGGCGAAGCTAATATCACTCTTGCTCTCTACGGTAAGCACGCAAGGGAAAGTAATTTGTGTTAGATAAGGAGGCCACGGAAGATAATTCACGGTCATTGTTAGAATGTTAGGAGTTCTAAACGGCAGTATCTTTTATAATTTCTGTGAACTTCCGGGTGATATTAAATAAGCGCATGAGAGGACATCCATGCATTGGACTAAAACATTACAAAACATTGTGCAAACAAGGTACAAAACTATATTCCAGTCTTATTCGCTACAATTAAAACGTATCGTGTCAGTAGAACATATCAGTAGTGATGGTGCGGGGAATTTGAATGCAAAAAACTCGATAAAACCCTCCCTTGCCTCCCATTTCTTTCTCTTAACTGTGTGCCTTACTCTGGGGTTCGCCTCTGATAACCAGAAGGAAGCAAACAATGGACTGATATTTACTATTATTATACATTGGTGTCACTAGCTCGATTTTTATTGGCTATAAGCACGCAGCTAATTATTGCTTGCTGTTTCTGTTACGTCATACCTACAGACAATAGTTTTATGCGTGCAGAAGTGACGTCATACCTACAGACAATAGTTTTATGCATGCAGAAGTGCGCGCTCTTGTCTTTACAAGTGCAGCTCAGGAATATGCATAATAAAACAATTATTGGATGAGGTTGAGCATGATAGCGATAATTATCAAGGCCAAAGTTTGTGTTATCTGCCGAAGCCGAAGTCTGAGGCGGATAACACAAACTGAGGCCTTGATAATTATCGCTATCATGCTCAACCTCATCCAATAATTGTTAATTGTTTTAAAATGTTTCACAGAGTCTCCGAGCATACACACCATTCTTCCAGCTCATCAGCTCGTCAACGAAACAGACAACTTCGAAATATTCTGCAACGCGACGGGACACCCCCCTCCAGCAATAACATGGAGAAAAGTCGACGACAGTAACAAAGTATTTCCCACGGGAAAAACACTGAGAATACAAAGTGCCGACAAATCGGACTTTGGAACTTATCAGTGCACGGCTGTGAGCGTGCGCGGAGAGAATGTTACCGCTGAAGCATCAGTTGAGTCGGATAACCGTAAGTCATTGTTTTGAAAACGTCTTAACTATTTTTATCTCTCTTGACCTTGTGTTTTTTTTTTAATAAAAGATGCACCTTCTAAATGGTATTTGAAATATTAAAAGTGGGGGGGGGGGGGACTTATCTAAACAACATAGTTTTATTTAAGTAGGGCGACTCTACTTAACTTAGTGTTAATCATTTAGTTTAACTTATAGTTGGTTATATGGTATATTTTGAACTACAATGGAACCTCTGTTATATGGACAGAGGAACACGGGGTGGCTTGTTTATATAACGGAGGTGTCCGTATTACAGAAGTAGACTTTGTATATAAATTGCTGATCTCTGGAAATTTTTCTCAGTTATTCTGAGCTGTCCGCAAGCAGAGGTCCGATTGTACTCACAACTACCTTTTTATCTTAACAAAGGCAATTATTTTCCTTTTACAGTTTCGCCGAATATTATCCACGGACCACAGAATGTTACTGTAAAAGAAACTGAAAAAAGAAACGTCACACTGTACTGCAATGCCACAGGCAGACCAGCAGCGCAACTGTCCTGGGTAAGAGTAAAAGATGGAAAAACAGTAGCATTTGGGCATACTCTATTTATCACAGCTGCTGGCCGTTCAGATATTGGGGAATACAGATGCATAGCGGAGAATGGCGTAGGAAATCCTGCTACTAAATCAGCCTTCCTTGATGTACATTGTAAGTTTCTTTCCCGTTTTTTTTTTTTTCATCTTCTTCTCCAAGTGTATTTAGATCGATTTTCGTATGACCTTGAAAAAAACGGTTTCCCTGAATGTTCGTGATTTGTTTCATCGGCCAGTAATTGAAAGGATCAAAACAAGCTTTGCTCGTTTTCCCGCTAAAAATATCCCTAATATGGAAATCGGCTTGTTCTATTGACCTATTAGAATGCTTGAGAGTGTGTGACGTCAAAGCGAATACCACTTTTTAGCTCGCAAACTGTTCGCTTTGCCTCCTTACTGTTCTTTTGTTGTTTTGCTTGTGTTTACGCGTAATCATTTCAAGGTATATTACTATAACCTGCGAGTAATTCAAAACATACAAGTTCATTTTATACCTTCTCGTTCTCATGAACGTTTTTTGTCTCATGGACTATTTCAGATTCCCCATCTTCGACGAGACTGACCACTAATAAAGTGAACTCGATTGTTTACGGTAACGATCGCATTGCACTGACATGCGTGACAGATGCCAACCCGCCGGCCAATCAATATCGATTTTATCGTGGTGGTGTCCACCTCAGAACAAGTTTGACAGGAAAATACGTGATCCAGAAGGCCAGGCATACTGACAAGGGAACATATCATTGCGTCCCAATCAACCTACTGGGGACTGGGACCAACAGTTCTGTCGATGTTACTGTTATTGGTAAGTATTTAGTTTATTTATTATTTGTTTATCCATATAATTCGCTCCCCCAGTAACTGGCTAACCGTTTGAAAACTCGGATACACGTCATATACCGTGTCATATACCGTGTCATATACCGTGTCATATATCGTGTCATATACCGTGTCATATACCGTGTCTTATACCGTGTCATATACCGTGTCATATACCGTGTCAAATACCGTGTCATATACCGTGTCATATACCGTGTCATTTTTGCGGGAGTTTTATTTTGCGGATTGGCTATTTTTGTGTTTTGCGGGAACAATTTATTTGCGGTTCGAGATGTCTGAAATTTCTGGTAGGAACTTATTTTTGCGATTTCCTGTTCAAGCAGCAGAAAGTTAACAAGGAAGGAAACTTAATGTTTTCAACTTTTATTAATTATTTAGTTACGTTACGCTTTAATTAGAGACATATTAAATCTTCGAAGGTGATACAGTACTGGACCTAAAGGACTGATGTAACAACAAAATTAAACAAAAACGCTACCCCTGCCCCCTGCCGTGCTCAAGAAAAAAACTGTTATTACTATTGAAAAACTGTTGTTTTCTGTTAAAAATCAACTTGAGCTGTTTTTATCTACGTCCGATATCGTCCCAGTAACGCAAGTTTACATTAAAAGGCAGAGTTCTTTATTTGACTGAAGGGAATGGCCCTCATCGTAGATGAGTACGCCACGCCAACATATCAGCGATTTCTCGCTTTCTTGACCCTTTGGTCTCGTTTTGATGTTTACGCTCATCGTCGTCAGAGGTTCTCGTAAACATCAAAACGAGACTATAGGGTCAAGAAAGCGAGAAACGGCTGATATGTTGGCGTGGCGTACTCATCTACGATAAGTACCATTCGCAAAATCTGAAAAATATAAACCCCGTAAAATGTCATGCTACACGGTAACATTTTCTAGGTTATCTGTTATAAAAAGAAATAGAAAATGATTATTGTTTGGTTATGTTTGTCTGATGCAAAGACGAACCCATAGCATGCTTTAAGACCATACCAAGTATATAAGAGATATCCTTCAACAACGCATGGAAAATGTTTCCGCTGCAAATCAACCGTTCTTCAGAAAAGTAAAACGTGTGCTGTTATTATTATTCTTGTCCTCGCAGGCGCTTTCTCCATCATTCACCCTCCACGGAACTTGACCGTGAACGAAAATGGAAGCGCAACATTTTTTTGTAATGCTACATCATATCCTCCATATGAGGCACTCGCAACTCATATCACCTGGAGTAAGCTTGGAGACAGTAGCAAAGTATTTCCACCAGGAGAGAACCTTGTTCTGCAAAACGTTGGTAGACACGACGCAGGAACGTACATCTGCAAGGCCGAGAATGGACTGGGACGTCCTGATACTGCGCCTGCTGTTCTGAACGTGTTACGTAAGTACAATGCGAGTAATAACTATTATTTTGCTATATCTCTGGTTGGTTTTATGCCACTGCAACCTGTCGCTATCGAGGTACTTGACGTTTCGATACTTTCTATCTGTTGACATTATATACTATTTGGAAAATTGCTTGGTTTTAACACGAGTTGTAGCCATGGTAGCATTTGGGTAAAAGTTTAATTCGGTCACTCGATCGCTCGCTCGATCGGCTGTAAACATCGATATGTAATGGGGACGGCATCGTCGGACCATGGGGACGGCGTTGGAGGGAGGCGAGGATGGGGAGTATTATGCAGGGGTAGTGGGTCGGTGCAGCAAAACGCCTAAGAGAGGGGAGGATGGAGAGTATTACGCAGGGGTTAGTGGGTCGGTGCAGCAAAACGCCTAAGAGAGGGGAGGGTGGGGAGTATTACGCACGGGTTAGTGGGTCGGTGCAGCAAAACGCCTAAGAGAGGGGAGGATGGAGAGTATTACGCAGGGGTTAGTGGGTCGGTGCAGCGAAACGCCTAAGAGAGGGGAGGGTGGGGAGTATTACTCACGGGTTAGTGGGTCGGTGCAGCGAAACGCCTAAGAGAGGGGAGGGTGGGGAGTATTACTCACGGGTTAGTGGGTCGGTGCAGCAAAACGCATAAGACAGGGAGGGTAGGGAGTATTACGCACGGGTTAGTGGGTCGGAGCAGCAAAATGCCTAAGAGAGGGGAGGGTGGGGAGTATTACTCACGGGTTAGTGGGTCGGTGCAGCAAAAGGCATAAGACAGGGAGGGTGGGGAGTATTACGCACGGGTTAGTGGGTCGGAGCAGCAAAATTTCTTAGAGAGGGGAGGCTGGGGAGTATTGCGCAAGGGTTAGTGGGTCGGTGCAGCAAAATGCCTAATAGAGGGGAGGCTGGGGAGTATTACGCACGGGTTAGTGGGTCGCTGCAGCAAAACGCCTAAGAGAGGGGAGGGTGGGGAGTATTGCGCACGGGTTAGTGGGTCGCTGCAGCAAAACGCCTAAGAGAGGGGAGGGTGGGGAGTATTACGCGGGGGTTAGTGCATCGGTGCAGCAAAATGCTTAAGAGAGGAGAAGGTCCGAGAGTGTGCAAAATATCTTATTCAAAGCGTTTCGTATTCACGAAGAGCCTTTAATTTGTTTTGGGTACTTTATTCTTTCTTCTGTAGATAAACCATACGACACGGTACTTGAAGCATCAATTCCAGACAATATTGGAGTAATCAACTCGTCCATCATCTTGACGTGCAGTGCGCATGCCTACCCACCTGTTACCGCGTACAATATTTACCACAATGGAACCTTGGTTTTTAATTCATCCACTGGTATTCATAACATCACACGCGCACTAGTAGAGCATAGCGGATCATACGTCTGTATACCTTACAATGATTTTGGCCAAGGAGAAAGTGAAGCTTTAAACGTTTCATTTGTAGGTAAGTTAACACGGATTAAAAGGGGTTTCGCTAAAGTGAATCTTAAATTGAGTTACTTTCTTTTGACTGCTGTAAAAGGAAAGCAAAAATATGAATATTTTGTCAACCATAGAAAGGAGAATTAACAAGAACCAATCATTTGCCGCAGCTCTTACAAGGTCTTCTCTGATTTGCTGAGAAAACAATAGAACAAACAACACAACAATGGACCCTGGCCCTGAAAGCAATAGAGCTGCGTGATGCCTAGGTCCAATGAAATTGGAGGATGTTAAGAACTGCGTGGTATCTGGGGCATCATGTGACCAATCATTCTGGCGGTGAATGAAACACAAATTTTTGGTTGAACTGGAATTAACAGAAAAATATGATTTTTATTTTTGCCTTTTACCAGAACATTCCAGAAATTTCGGTAAGAACAGAAAGAAAAGAGGCGCTAGAAATGTAAACGATACGGTTGATTTTGGGACCTACCGGTCCGACTAATAAATATTTCATTTGAATTACAACTGAAATTATTGGAAATTTGAAGTGCAAAGTGCCCATGTCCCCTCTGTCAAAGTAAATGCGTAATTAATTAAAGAAATCACGTGGTGTTCTTGGTGTGATAAAATAGAATCTGGCTCGAAGGACTCAAAGATTATAACACTTGTTCCTTTTATCGTTTTTGGCCTTTAAGAGTCCACCTGAAGTGCGTTACTCTTAAATTGAAATGTTGCTTAAAGTCAAACGCCGTTCGTTTGCTATACCTGGAATAACCAGTTCTCGATGACCGATTCGATGCTGACGATAATTTTTTTTTTCTCAACAGGTCCCTGCGGTGTTAAGCGGGTGTATGTTTCCTGGTCGCCACAGATCGTAGGAGGAGTGGCCGCTAAGCCAGGGGAGTGGCCTTGGCAGGTCCAGTTGGGATACTCTGGCCTTCCTCATAAATGTGGAGCCTCCATCTTGGATCATTACTGGATTGTTACTGCAGCGCATTGTGTTACAACTCAATCCACGTTACTACCTGCAGCTAACTTTAATGTGACTGTTGGTAAGTACTTCAATTATGAACTTTCTTACCCCTTTCATTTCCAGAGTCAGTTATGGAGACATGTATTGTAGTTCTAACTTTTGAGTCTGTTTAACCCTTCAACTCTCAGAGTCAATTATGAAGACGTGTAGTGTAGTTAGTTCTAACTTTTGAGTCTGGATGAAATCCTAGGGTGTGACCATTCAAATAAAACCTCTTCAGAAGTACTTTTGCATGGTACCACTTGTTCTAACTTTTGAGTCTGTGGACGAAATCCTATGGTGTGACCATTCAAATGAAACCTCTTCGGCAGTACTTTTGCATGGTATCATTTTCTTTTATATGTTTTACAAAATGAAATTGGGATTTTTCTTGAATTTTGATTTTTGGCATTCTTGAGAGTGAAAGGGTTGAATAGTTAAGTGTGTGTTAGTGTTTATAGGCGCGCCAGAGAAGCAAAACGATCTGTCACCTAAGAATTACAATAAGTATGCGTGCAAAATTGTTCATAGCGTCAAGATTGCTTCTCGTTTAAGTGACCACCGACCTTCATTTTGAAAGTCCAACGAGCTAACCACTACACCACCCCGCCTTCGCGCTTGGTTACTCTCAGCAAAATCATCACAAGAAAAGTTACATTGTAAGAGCTTTCTTAAGAAACGTTAGTACGACATTCGAACAAATATAAAAAAATGGTCGGATAAATGTCAGGTCTTTGGAAAATCAGTAAAGTCTTTATCTATTTTGTTTACATAGTCAACAAATTATGCTGTGTTTCCTTGGCGTCAAGACATTGCTTTTCTTGTTTTTACTTTTCCTCACTCGTTCTATATCGAGTTGAACACCAGTCCACGCATTTATTGACTATTTTCTATTTAACAAATTTACACCGGTTTTCCGTGGTGTGGACTCTTATTTACCACGATTTACGTCATCACATGGTCAAAATGTTGTGGACTCACGAGGCGCAGCCGAATGAGTCAGCAACAAATTTTGACCATGTGATGACGTAAATCGTGGTAAATAAGAGTCCACACCACGGAAAACCGGTGTAAATTTGTTTTTTACAACAATATTTAGAAAAAAACACAAGGAAAAATCGAAGTCATGTTACAAAACGCGACAGCAAAGAAAGAGCAAGCGTTGTCTATAACTTTCTCGCAATCTGATTGGTGTTTTTCAAGCGCACGTGATGTTAGCGTCAGCACCGTTGTCTGGACTCTCATTTACCACTCACGTCGACCAATCAGATTACGAGTTTAGCGGCAATTGTGGTAAAATTGTTGTTTTCACCTTCAAAATTAATCTCATTCGACCGCACCTTTCCTTTAGGTGAACATCATAGGGGTGTCACAGAAGGGACGGAACAGAACATCCCAGCGGAAAAGATCATTTTACACGAAAACTTCAATCCTACCACCCTAAAAAATGACATTGCGCTGATGAAACTTAAACGCCCAATACTCTTCAATACATATGCCTCGCCAATCTGCCTTCCAGACTTTGACTTCGCCACTGGTACCACGTGTTACGTCACCGGCTGGGGGCGTCTAGGACGGTTCTCTCCGCCGTCAGACATTCTTCAGGAGACCACTGTACCTCTATTGGATCGCGAAGTTTGTAGACAGCATTTTAATCAGAGCAATATCAACGGCGTGACGTCAGACATGCGCTGCGTCGGAACAATAGGTCAGAGTCAAGGCACGTGTAGGGGAGACAGCGGTGGACCGCTTGCCTGTGAGCGAGCGGGCCGTTGGTATTTACTTGGCATCACGAGTTGGAGTAATAACGGATGTGTGGATCAAGGGGACCCCGGAGTGTTTGCTGATACTTTGTACTTTCGAAATTGGATAGAGGAAGTAATGAGAAACGACACGAGAGGAGTAGTGTAAAATAAGGAATTTTAATTTGGGAAAATAGGCCAGAGCGCATTCGCTTGACGGCGTATTCCGAAAATGTGCATCACAAATGTTTAATTACTGTAAAAGACCATTTTACAGTTGTGTGCTCAGTACTCTGGCCTTTGAGTGAAAGTGAGGCTGGAGTTGACTTTGTTTTGATATAAACCTTCCTGCTTTTCATATGTAAATCATGTTCAACAAAAACTAGTTAGCATAAGAACAACATAATTTACATATGAAAAGCAGGAAGGTTTGTTAATGTATCAAAACAAGGCCAACTTGAGCCTCATTTCCACTCAAAGGCCACGTCACTAAGCAGACAACTTTAAAATGGTCCATTGCCTTGTAGATGAGAGTATAATGCAGACCGTTGAACGCCGAAAGCCAAGTGTAGAATGCAGTATTTAGAGTCACACATTTACATGCATTATTTAGACCAATAAATAGATTTTAGGCCCAAGTATTCCTTTACATTATTAAATGTTAAGCACTGATTATATTATCGGCCAGCGTTGCATTATTGTTATTGCATGGATTCGGTTGTCGGCGTTCTGCAAAATACCCCTGCCTCCTTATATGTAGATTTGATAGCACATGATACCAACTTGGTTACTTAGAAGAGTGACTATCAGCAAACGATGACTGTATATTCTAAACAATGCAAATCCTAAATGCACTTGTAAATATAAGAGTGCAAAGGTCTGCTGAGACTGTTTTGTTAACCTTTTTTTTTTTGAAATGTTGTTAATATAATATGTACCAGATGTGTATACGAAAAACCAACTAAATTATATTTTTGATGTTGTTGTATAAAAAAAAATTGAGAGTAGGTATTGTGAAGACGCGACTTGAATTTTTAACGAGTGGATGTAAAAAGGATTCCCTGTTTATGGACATTATTCAATCGATATAATGTGTATTTAAACTAATTGTAAAGCAAATTGCTTCATATACAACCCCGACGTTAATATATTCAAGAATTTAAAACAAAGTAATTGGTCTGATTGGTTGTAATGGCCAATGGCTGGTCGAATATCGTACCAAAGAAAAGCGTAGTTATTTATCTTTAATTTGTTATTATCATCTTTCTCGTGTTTAATACTTCAGTCGTAGTCTTCATCATCACCATTACCACCACCACCATCATCATCATCATCATCATCATCACTTACAGATCCTTCTCCTACATCAGAAACAATTAATTCATTAAAGTCACAAATACATTCAAAATAATGTTTTGACTCACGTGACCGGCGGCCATATTGGAGTGCTTAAACAGTAGGAAGTGTCTGAATAAGGATGGAGGTGAAGTCCCATAGAATTCGTGTACGACTCCAATATGGCTGCCATTTTATTGTTTTGGGACACCAATATGGCCGCCGTGATGTCAAGTGCAAACGCTAGTTAATTATTGAACGTGGTTTCTCGTTTGCAATGAACTCTTGATTTGGTGTTAAGGATAGTCCTCCAATGAACAATAATATACATATATTTATAAAATACCAAGTATTTATTAAGTAAACAGACAGGGAATTTATTTTTCTATAGATATTTTAATATTCAGTGGATAACTCGTATACGGGTGAATTGTTATAACTGATTTAAAGTAAAATAAAAATTACAAGTTTAATCTGTTAAATGTTAATTTGTAGTGCGATAAATATATTTGCAAGGGTTTTCTGAATATAAAAAAACGGTGTGTATTTATTTGTTAAAACAAGTAATTACTTGTTTGGACTTGTGTAATGTCAGTGACTTTTAAATAAAGTAAAAAGAATAAAAAAGACGACAGCTGTTTAAGAATCTTAAGGTTCTGCGGGGCAAGACATTTAGTACGCTTATTAGTTATTACTTTCAAAAAGCAATAGACGACAATAATTGAATAAACACGAAATATAAACAAGGTGCAGAGTTTTTTGTATTTCTTTTGATTTTTAATCTTGTGTTCTTTAGAACGCCGTTCTAAAGAATTCATCATACGCTATTTTGGACCATTTGAGGCTAATAACTTATAAACCACACGGTGAAAGTTTTTGTTTTCGATATATTTTTGTTTAATTGGCAAGAGAAACATTTAACAATTTTTTACAAAATTCTGTACACAGAGTTCAGAGCTATCTTAAATTTATGTAAAAATAACATATCTCTGAATCTTATGTACAGATTTTTTCAAAATTGGCACAAATGTTTGTTATGGTTATAAGGCGAAAAAAAAATCTAAAAAATTTCACCTAGCAGTTTTGAAGTTATTAGCCTCAAAAGGTTGAAAATGGGGCCTTTTTGACCTCTTTTTACGTTGCCATGGTAACAAATTTTGATGTCGTAGCTACCTAAATTTGTCCATTGGTTAAGTGTTTACAATCCTATACTAAACGTTTTCTCTTAACTTTACTGGTGTAGCTGTGATTGAATATCATAGATGTATCATGATGGGAATGTTTAAACTATTAGAAGCCACCTTAAGTAATGATCCGCATAAGAGGGATAGTGCTGAACGGCAATGCACGATGGAATGTCAACTTTGTTTCATTGTTGCAACTAGTGCTCTCATTGGCCTAGACTCAAAAACCGCTAAAAAGTTAAGGTTCAAGGTGCATTAAGTCTAATTTTTTTAAGGTTTCAAGTATTTTGAGACCCAATCGCACAACATGCAATTTTTCAAAGAAATTGTATTTGGGAACTTCATCAAAGAAGCAAAATTAGTAGCTATTGTCTTCGGCTATTCTGATTGGTTAAGCACGAACATTTCCTAAAATATATTTGACGCAAATGGATTTTCTGTATTTTTATAATGAAATATAATTGTAAACCATCAACCCCTCCTCTATTCTTGAAATCAAAGATATTCTATGTGGGAAAGAGCCGATGCCGCAGAACAATGAAGTTTACTATAGTTCTTATGCGAAGCATTACTCAATTGCATTTTTCTTATTCTGATTAAAAAAAATAATTCGATAATTGGTGTACAATTTTCAAACTGTCGCTAAAATGGCTGCCACCGTTTACGAAAGAGAAATTTGAGTCGTTTTGAAACAATTGCAGGTCTCATCTCTATTTAATGGAAATGATAAACGCCACTTGTCAAAAAGTCCCGGATCCCATCGAATTTATCAATTTCTTGACAAGAGTAAACAAACGGGAAGACAATGGTTATGAATACTTTATTATTTGTTTCATATTTTCCACTTAATCAATAAAAAAATAAAATATTTTCGAGTAGATTTGTAATTTTTTTCCTAATAAATATGTATTTTCTTTTATTTTTGTCTAAAATTTAATCAACTTGGATTTTCTTTTTCGCATATAATATCTCTGTAAAATACATTACTCTCGCTATAAAAAAATAAATGTTCATCTTTCTTTAAATTCTTTTCTACCCATCTCTCAAACAACTTTGTCACATAAGGTGTTTTCTGGGGTAATCATTTAATAATACCCATCTGAGAGCGTCGCTTTTGAAAAATCAACCATAACAAGATTCCTATGAAAATATTACCCCGGCAAAAACATCGTGCCGTGGGGGATATCACAAAATCTTGGTTTTTGTCTCCTGAGGGAGATGATTTCCGTAGGTAAATCACTTCGCTAGCATCGCACTGGGAAAATTCATTGGATAAGTAGTTGGAGAGAAGTTACTTTGAACCTGTATCTGAACCAGCACCTAGTTATGCAAGCAGACTTGCATAGATAGGCGGTCAGAAAACTGTCGGATAGTGCGTACAGTGTGAACAGAGGGCAGATTCATGTAAATGTTCTACGGTTCAGTCTAAAATAGAACCGGTACAGTGTGAACACGGCCCAAATCTGTTGTTCATATATCACAAGCCCCTCCTAAACAATGTAAATATCCTTTCTTCCCGAAAGACGTTTCTTTACTATCTTGACGACTTTTTCGACTTTGTTGATTTGTTTGTTGTTTTCTGTGTGCATACTCTATTACTTGCCTTCGAAACAAACAATTCATGGCGTTTTACACTCTTGTCCTCGTGTTTGGTTTCATATTATCTGCAATCCAGTTCCTAAAATAAAAAGTATCAGCAAACACTCCCGGATCTCCTTGATCCATGCAGCCGCCATTAGTCCAACTCGTGATTCCAAGTAAATACCAACGTCCATCCCTCTCACAGGCCAGCGGTCCACCGCTGTCCGCTTTACATGTGCCTTGACTCTGACCTAGTGTCCCAGCGCAGCGCATGTCTGACGTCACACCGTTTATGTTATTCTTAATGTAATATTGTTTACATACACCGTGATCCAATAGTGGAACAGTGGTTTCCTGAAGGACATCTGATGGGGGACCAAGAGGTCCCAACCGACCCCACCCTGTGACGTAACAAGTGGTAGCGACGGGGAAATCAACTTTGGGGAGGCAGATGGGTGAGACATACGCGTTGAAGAGAATTGGGCGCTTGAGTTTTATGAGGGCGACGTCGTTTTCATAAGTATTATGGTTGTAGTGTTCATGTACAATAACGTTTTCCACTGCGCTGTATTGCTCGCTTCCTTCAGCGATTCCTATGTGTAGTTCTCCTAAAGAGTGAATGAAAGGAGATGCAATAAGTCACAAATGATATTTAAAACACAATTACTAAAATTTGTAGCAAAACTTGAAGATTACTTTGGTTTAGATTGATTTATTAGTTTTTCCACTAAATGGTTTTTAAAAAACTAATTTTTCCAAATGGTCTTGATAGCACAAGTGTTAATAATATTTTCAAAAATACAACCACACTTTTGATTTTGCGGAACATGTTTCGATGTTTCAAACATCATCATCAGCCATATATAGTGAGTGTTACAATAATTTTTAAAAAATAGACGTATATATATATAATACTATTAATACAATGATTATTTGTAATGAAGTGTTCGTTAAAATTATTTAAAATTCAAACTAACCAATAACATTATAGCAAAATAAACAAATGACAAAAGAAAAAAAAACGGTAAAAGTTAAAAATGCAATGATAAACTGACATGATCAACTTGTTTGTTAAGTTCGGGTTTCAAACGCTCAATATGAAAGCTCTCCTTGATTTTGAGTTGATAATAGGAGGTGGCATCATGCAGATTTGTTTTTTCAATACCTTAACAAATGCCATCCTAACATTAAGTTCACTATGGAAACTGAAACAGATGGCCATTTGCCTTTTTTAGATGTATTGTTATCCAAGCATATATCAAGTAACAATGAATATTCTTGTATCACTTCTGTTTTTCGTAAAAAGACATACACTGGTCTTCTTACAAATTATTTCATTTTTACTCCCTTTCAGTACAAAGTAGGGTTAGTTAAAACTCTCATCGATAGGGCCTATAAAATTAACAACACCACCCAGGGTTTTCAAAATGATATTAATACTCTTACCACTACTTTGAAACGTAATATGTTTCCTAGCTGGTTAATTGACAAGTTCGTCCAAGGTTATCTTAGGAATGTTAAAACAAAAGAAGATTGTAAACTTGAAGTATCTAACTGCCATTTTTACAAATTACCTTACATTGGTTTCTATTCATCTTATACTAAAAAGAAAATTTCATCTATTATCAGTAAGTACTGTAAGGATTTAAAAGTTAAAGTAATTTTCTCTCCATTCAAACTTTGCAACATTTTTAGTCCCAAGGATTCTATTCCGGATTCTCTCAAATCACGTGTTGTTTACAAATTTACTTGTGCGGGCTGTGGTGCTCGTTATGTTGGTGAAACCAACAGGCATTTTTATACACGTGTAAATGAGCACCTTTCCCGGGATAAAAATTCTCATATTTTTAAACATCTTAGTTCGTCTAAAAATTGTCAAGATGTTTGTGATGTATCTTGTTTCAAAATTATTGATAATGCCACCTCCTATTATCAACTCAAAATCAAGGAGAGCTTTCATATTGAGCGTTTGAAACCCGAACTTAACAAACAAGTTGATCATGTCAGTTTATCATTGCATTTTTAACTTTTACCGTTTTTTTTTCTTTTGTCATTTGTTTATTTTGCTATAATGTTATTGGTTAGTTTGAATTTTAAATAATTTTAACGAACACTTCATTACAAATAATCATTGTATTAATAGTATTATATATATATACGTCTATTTTTTAAAAATTATTGTAACACTCACTATATATGGCTGATGATGATGTTTGAAACATCGAAACATGTTCCGCAAAATCAAAAGTGTGGTTGTATTTTTGAAAATATTAAAAAACTAATTACAATAAAGAATACAATAAATATTAACATGTATTACATTGCTAATTAAAAACTATTAAGAAATTCCCCTTCATTCACAGACTAGTCACAAGAATGAACGTTCACACTCGCGAAGATCGCACGAAAGTCTCCTAAAACGCACGAGAGTTAGTGGCAGAACGACGGGTGATCGATTTCAACAAAGTCAACAATAACACGTGAAAATTGCAGTTTAAACAACTTTCGTTTCGTTAATTTGGACTAAATAGAACGGGGATGGGATGGGGGTGGAGACAATTAATATCGCCCATTCGATTGGTCTTACGCCCTACAAAACATGAATTCGTTTACATGAAGTATCGAACGTGTTATAGACATAATAGGCTACTAAGGGAGGCCCAGTGCAAAACAATTCGTGCCAAGTCTCAGTACCCGGACGCGTTTAAAAAAGTTGTCCAGGTAGTTTGGAGATGGCCTGTTGATAAAATTTGATCGTAGCGGTACCTACCAACAGTAACATTATATTTGGTTGCATTTCCATTCTCGACGCAATGCGCTGCAGTAACAATCCAGTAATGATCCAAGATGGCGGCTCCACAGATGTGAAAATATTTTTTACCGTCGTGAGTGTATCCCAACTGGACCTGCCAAGGCCACTCCCCTGGCTTAGCGGCCACTCCTCCTACGATCTGTGGCGACCAGGAGACGTACACCCGCTTAACACCACAGGGACCTGTTGGGTAAGGTTAAGAGATACTGTACTTTTTAGTAGCGGATATTTTGATCGGGGAGGGGGGGGGGGGGGTGGGTTACTCTCATATGTAAGCTATGTGGGTATGTGCCGCTGTAAAGGGGTATAGATTTCAAGCAGTTTGTCTAGGATAGGGTATAGAAATCAGAAGAATTAAGTCAAAAGAAAGAGCATTCCCTAAACAGAAATAAAATCATGGCGGCAACATTGTTGACAGATGGTTTTTCATTTAAGACACTAATAATGAAACAGTTCTAAAAGTAGCAAGTCTGGTATGGGGTAGGAATTTTCGTTGTCTAGACTACAACCAAAGACAAAAGTGTTGGGAAGGTTCCTTGTTTTCCTCACCCTTCCCCCCTCGTCCCCCCTCTTTCAAAGTTGCTGTTAACGCAAATACTTAACTTGCACTGTCTTTTGTATAGACATCTTCAACATTGGATTTGGGGGAGAGGGGGGCCATAAAAAGCGTTGTGCGTGCCTTTAATTGAGCTGAAACCCAAAGGTAGTGTCATTTTTTAGCGTTTTACAAGCCTTCCCAACTAATTTTGTCTTGGGTTGTAGTATAGGGTTCCGAAATCAGCTGAACATTGTCTGGTATAGGGTAAGGGTTTCGAGTCCCAGCAGCACACCCCAAAACTATACAGAGTACCCCCCCCCCCCCCCCACGGGATTCTGATCTGCATCGCCGAGACTATTTAGTAATTTTTCTTTGCTTTCATAGCCGTCAGAAGAAAGTTGCTATTAATCCTACAAAACACAATAGCGAAACTATTTTTAATCCGTGTTAGCTAACCTACAAATGTAACGTTCAAAGCGGCACTTTCTCCTCGGCCAAACCCATTGTAAGGTATACAGACGTATGATCCGTTATGCTCTGCTAGTGCGCGTGTGATGTTATGAATACCAGTGGATGAATTGGAAACCAAGATTCCATTGTGGTAAATATGGTACGCTGTAACAGGTGGGTAGGCATGCGCACTGCATTTCAAGATGACAGATGAGTTGATTACACCGATGTTGTCTGGAACTGATGCTTCAAGTACCGTGTCGTATGGTTTATCTGTAAAACAAAGTGGGTATTTCTTGGTGTCACGCTAACTATTAAACAAGTACTACAGGTATGACAGGTATTACAAGTAATACAGGCACTACAGGTGTTGAACACTTTGGAAATATCTGCAAGGGCCAACGGACAATGCAAAAGCGTCGGATCCTGGTGAATCTAGTCAGCAAATTTAATATAAATATGAAAACTGAAGAAGTCAGGCCGTGCCTGACGAAATATTGGAAAGAATATTATAATCCCAGTTGTACAGTCAGCCTTGCTTCATTAGTTTTCGTAACTACAGGTATTACAGGTACTACAAGTAGTACGGGTACTGCAGGTATTACAGGTACTACTGGTATTACAGGTACTACAGGTATTACAGGTACTACAGGTACTACAAGTGCTACGGGTACTACAATGACTACAAGTACTACTTGTGTTACATGGAATATACAACTATATGGACATGATAGTGTGTAGGAGGTGCTATATTCGTGACGGTTATCATGGACCTATTACCCTATTGTTGGTTAGCTATTGTGTTGTGGTGTGAGTATTGTTGGTTAGCTATTGTGTTGTGGTGTTGGTATTGTTGGTTAGCTATTGTGTTGTGGTGTTTGTATCGTTGGTTAGCTATTGTGTTGTAATGTTGGTATGGTTGGTTAGCTTTTGTGTTGTGGCGTGGGTATTGTTGGTTAGCTATTGTGTTGTAATGTTGGTATGGTTGGTTAGCTTTTGTGTTGTGGTGTTGGTATTGTTGGTTAGCTATTGTGTTGTGGTGTTTGTATCGTTGGTTAGCTATTGTGTTGTAAGTTGGTATGGTTGGTTAGCTTTTGTGTTGTGGCGTTGGTATGGTTGGTTAGCTTTTGTGTTGTGGCGTGGGTATTGTTGGTTAGCTATTGTGTTGTGGTGTGGGTATTGTTGGTTAGCTATTGTGTTGTGGTGTTGGTATTGTTCGTTAGCTATTGTGTTGTGGTGTTTGTATCGTTGGTTAGCTATTGTGTTGTAATGTTGGTATGGTTGGTTAGCTTTTGTGTTGTGGCGTGGGTATTGTTGGTTAGCTATTGTGTTGTTATGTTGGTATGGTTGGTTAGCTTTTGTGTTGTGGTGTGGGTATTGTTGGTTAACTATTGTGTTGTGGTGTAAGTGTTGTTCAGTGTCTTTTGAATCTTTTATGTTACGTCATTTGGTGATCACAACATCCTCGACACCAAGTAACTGCCAATAAATTAGATTGTAAATCACGGATTACAGCATTTTTAAGCAAGGAGTGATTTAACCAAAGAAGGACGTATGGTAAACTTTTTTCTACAGCGCATTTCTATTTTCGTGATTTTGCTCTTTCTTTCATGGCAACACAAAAACGTGAACTTAGCGCGCTTGAACTTGCGCAAAATCAGGCCACATATTGAATTAACAACATGCAGTAAATTAACGCTGTGTCAACAGTCTTCATTTCAATGGTCATAATAAACACTTAATGAATCGTCCCTTGGGAAACAGTGAATTTTGTTCCCCGAGAATCTCGATGTTTCCCGAAACGAAGTCGAGGGAAACAAAACTCACTGTTTCCCGAAGGATACGATCCGCCATTAAGTGATTTGTTATAAAGCAACACAAAGCATCATAATCACGCCACTTTTTGTCACGGTCTGATCACGTGCGCTAGCGGGCAACAGTACACTGTTACCCTTTGACGTCAAAAATGTTGCTCGCTTTCGCAAATGTTGCGCGCTCATGGACGTTTGTTAGATGTCATGTAACCATGAATCAACCAATGAACGCGCGCATTGTATTGAGAAAAACTCCAGCTAAATAACAAACGATTTTATTCACGGCATGATTTTAAGCTTGAACTTCCCGCAAGTGAACACCCTAGGGATATCTGTAAGTAAATACCCTAGGGATATGTGTAAGTGAACACCCTAGGGATATCTGTAAGTGAACACCGTAGGGATATCTGTAAGTGACAAGTTAACAATATAGTATTTAAGAATGCGATCATCGCAGTAATACAGCAACTGGAGAAGCTGGAAATACATTTAGAGCCTGAATTTTTTTAAGGCCTCAACGAGATTGAAACCCATGACCTTTACAATTGAGGTACGAACGCTCTACCACTGAGCTGCAAGGCTAGGTGGGAGCTTAGCCAATAGGCCATTTCCGAGTTGCCTTTAGCCTCTCTATCAAAACGAGGCTAGGTGCGAAACCTTTCATATGAAAATGAGTTTTCATTCATATGCAAATAAGTTTTGTTTGCATGTGAATGAAAACTCATTTTCATATGAAAGGTTTCGCACCTAGCCTCGCTTTGATAGAGAGACTAAAGGCAACTCGGAAATGGCCTATTGTGAATGATGATTACGATAACGTGTATATAAAATAACAAGAGGCTACCAGTAGCCTTTACTCATGCGCTTGTGTAAGAAAGTTTTATGGTTTATTTTAAATGTGTCACGCACCGCTACCCCCTCAACGAATTTTGCGTGACACACATTGCACCATCAGTCAAGACACGAGGAAGACACGTTGATTAAAGCTACCATTTTTTCTGTACTCGCTTTGAATATTTAATTTATTGATTCCCGATCAAACCCGCATTATAGTCTAATACTTCCCAAACCGTGAGTTATTTCTATTACATTGGGCATTGGGTTATTCCAGAAAGAACCCCCCCCCCCACCCCGCCCCACCGACGGATGGCAAAATTGTTTCGTTTCATGCAAATTTCCTGTGGAATGTAATTCGATCGCGCGCTCCACAATATTTGTTCTAAAGGTCACAACGTTTTAATGAAACTCATATTTCCTTGAATGAAAATGTCATTCCCTTGAATAATAGAGTCAAACGCTCATCAGAATTCATTGATTTTCTGCTTCCGGAAGGCTTGGCGATTTATTTAGCCTAATTGCAGCGAGAAACGCTAGGGTCTACGAATTATATTAGTCTCAAGAGCAAAACGCGTTAAATTATCACATCGAGGAAGCTCTCGGCAACGCAAGCAAATTTGTCAAAGAATTTCTCGTGCGGCCGATATTTCGCAAAAATTCTCACTGATAACAGAAATAAACAGTACATTAAATGTTTTTTACAAAGTAAATGGACATTCAAAAATGTTATTTTCTTTACCGTAGTTTTCCAATTCTTAGTAAAGTCTGCCGCTTCGAGCTTCGAGTATGAATTCTGTAGGAATACATGTCTCGCTTTGTGCCGGGCTTTGTGTCTCACTTTGTGATCCTCACAAGCTTTCAGCTCTCTAACCGCCACTTCAAAGGCATACAAATCGTCTTAAGGACTCTTTCTTTCCATTTCGAAGTTCTTCAAAGGCATGTTTACATTTTGGTAATGGAAAATGAACGTCTGAAAAATTGAAGTGTAGAGCACAGAAGAGGCCATATTTGTTTAAATCTGAAAGTCTTCTGAGTGACAAACCGATTCTCTCTAGTCCCCCCTAAAACCCAGACATGTGCTCAGTAGACGGATTCTGATTGGTTAACCTTCCCGAAGCCTTTTATAACAATAGGGGGCAAAAATAACTTTCTAGTGGAGGCAGGGGCGAGTTCGCGTACACTAAACGTGATTACGGGCACGCCACTCGGCACGCCGAAATCACGAGGTCGCGTGTCAACCAATCAGACCAGTGAAAGTCGTCCCGCGGGATACGGGAAACTTTAAAAAAACAAGGCAATTTGTGACTACAAAAAGCGGGACGAAAAGGAACCTTACCGAAACCTTGACTCATGCCGCTATGCGCATGAGTAATAATAGCGGAGCTCTGCGGGCCGAAGGCCCGCGCGGAGCCCCATACTCATAGAACCTTTCCCTGTCATTTTTCATGGTCATGGCTAGCGGATGTTTCGCGGGCGCACGTGTGCCGCCGTGCGCCCGTGTTGGACAGGGTTAGTTCGCGGGCGCGTATTACGTCGCATAACATGCGCGTATGACGCCACACAACATCCGAGATGTTTGTTTTCATTACGGATTTCACAACCAAAGCTAGAAGCGGAGATTTAAAGAATTTCCAAGCAAGCGAGGGACTTAAAGGTAAAACAGATTACATTTTTCGATGGGAATTTATGTTGATATCAATCTGTGATTGACGTTTTCTTTGTCTTCTCGCTAGTTTTGGAGAATTGTTTATAAACGTACTTAAATTCAGTCACTTTGAATTCTTTCATCGAAGACAGCTCGGTCTTGGTGAGCTATAAATGGTTCGCGTTTTGCTTCTAAACATAAACTTATGGAAATTTGAATAAAATTTTTCGAAAGAAGATTGTGTTGTCCATTTTTGTGTCTGTTCATTCATTGCATAGGTTGAAAAGCGATTTTATGTAAACAAAACAAGACTTGGATTTTATAGTTCTAAACTTCACTCGCGTGGCCTTATGCAAATATGTTTGTGTATTTTTTGCAATTTTGATTTCCAAATCAGTTTCTCGGATAATTTTTGATAAGCAACAGATGTATTTTGTTTGGAAATTAGTCTTACTAGTATCTAGATGGAGAAAAAATTGTTTTTGTCAACTTTTGTACGGTCTAAATGTACTGTGCAGACCGTCGCGTAAGTCTGTTTTTGAGAATTGCTAAAATTGAAAACTAGCCCGGTCTTTAATCTTAATTATTGTGTTTCCGACCTTTCACCTCAGTTAAGTTTATTATCGGCTTTCTGTTCAGAGAGCGACGCTGTTTTAGGCTCAGCCTATTTATATATATTATAGTGTTTGTATGTACTAGTTCGCATCGGTAAGCGTTAAAAGGAGGTTTTCGGAGGCTGAAAACGAGATATAGTTTTCGGTTGTTTCTGCCTAGAAAAACCCGAGGCTTAACAGAAATTACTATAATTTCTTCGCGCTTAAAAGGCTTGAACTTACGTGGCACGCTCAGGACAGCAGCAGCAGTATCAGGAAGTCCCAGTCCATTCTCGACTTTGCAGACGTACGTTCCTGCATCATGTCTATCAACGTTCTGCAGAACAAGTTTCTCTCCTGGTGGAAATACTTTGCTACTGTCTCCCTGTTTACTCCAGGTGACATGAGTTGGGAGGCTCTCGTGTGGAGGATACGAAGTGGCATTACAGAAAAATGTCGCGCTACCATTTTCGTTGACAGTCGTGTTCCGGGGAAATTCAATGATAGAGAACGCTCCTGAGGACGAGAATGGCATTTTAAAATCACCATATAGGTTTAATTTATTTTCACCTCAGTAAATAATGAATGAAGTGTTATTTTTAGATCTTAACATGCTTGCGACGCTACTAAAACTCAGCAATCGCACACATGCAGTGATTGCTTGAGTACGTTCGCATCTTGTTTGTCACAATAAATACGTTTTAAAGGAATTTAAAAGCGATTTTCGTGGGCTGTTAAGGCCGGATTTTAAAGGTAAACAAATTTACTCTTTTATACTCCAGAGTCTAGCCTAAATTTTGTGTCGGTGAATGGTATCAGTTAAACAAAAGTTATTATCTCATGTGCATATGATTGGAATTTTCTGGAACTCACCATAAACAGAAACAACGATAGAGCTGTTGGTCCCAGTCCCCAGGCGGTTGAGTGGCGCGCAAAGATATTTCCCCGCGTCAGAATGCTTGGCCTTCTGGACCTTATGTTTTCCTGTCATACTGGTACTGAGGTAGACACCATCATGATAAAACAGGTATTGACTGGACGGCGGGTTGGCATCTGTCAGACACGTCAATGTAATGTGACCATTGCCTCTAACTACTGCATTCAGTTTATCAGTGATCAATCTTGTGGATGATGGCGAATCTAAAACAAAACAGCATTATAATATAACTTGAATTAAAGGAATAGAATGTTAAAACAGCCAGTCTTAACGATTTTTAAAGCAACTATCAAATGTTGTCTTAAATCGCCCATGTAATTTAACTTTAATAATGTTTATAATTATAAAATAAATGGTCTTATACACGCCAAATTCTTACTTATGTCTCACGCCTTCTTGTCAACAGTGAATGCTATGCAAACATTATTTCAAATTATCTCATTTACTTTTACTTGTTATGGAATAAGGCACCTCAAGCAAAATGCTGCATCATGAGTTTTAGCTGAGCACTCGCGAGCCGAAGGCCCGGCTGCGAAGCTCCATACTCATAGAACCTGTGCCAGTCGGTTTGCCCGTCATTTTTCATGGTTATGGCTAGCGGAATGTTTCGCGGGCGCGCCTCCGTGACATGTGTCAGTGTGTCAGTCAGTCGCGCAAGGAATCTCGCGCAAGGCAAACCTTCGCATTGTCTAGTGGAGCAGTAAAGTCGTTATTTCCCTGCATGTTTTCGCGGTTTGCTACTCAAGACAGGGATACTAATTAAGGGATACTCAAAAGCCGCTTTAGTGGAAAAAGAAGAGCTTTCTTGGATAAAATCTTGCTTCGAGGAACTTATACGTTTTTATCAATGCAGGAGCAATACGGGGAGATGCTTTGTTTTTATTACGGATTTCAGAACCGAAGAAGCGGAGTTTTAACGAATTTCCAAGCAGTCCAGTGACTTAAAGGTAAAATAAATCACATTTTTCGATGGGAATTTATGTTGATATCAATTTTTGATCGACTTTTGTTTTGTGTTCTCTCAAGTTTTGGAGACATGTTTATGAAACGTGCTCAAATTAAGTCGTGTTGTTATCGGAAGTATTGTATTGTAAGTAGTAATAGTATTGTAAGTAGTGTTCGTCTTTGTTTTGTAAGTAGTAGTTTTTTGTGTGTGTTGCAATAAAAAATATATATATATATAAAAGTCGTGTTGTTATCTTGAATTTCATCGAGGACAGCTCTACCTTGATGCGCTATAAATGGTACGTGTTTTACTTTTAAACATAAACTAAGAGCCTGGTCGCACTACAGTCAAAAACTGACAAAAATCCGCCTGTGCAAAAATCGAGGAAAACAAAAGAAACCGCTCCGGTGGGACACGCTTTTTGTGGAATGTTTTTGTTTTTATGTCATTTTGCACGGGCTAATTTTTGTTTTTGACTGTAGTGCGACCAGGCCCTAATGGCTGTGTTTTCACGAGGCGGTTTTTCTCGCTTAACATTCCTGTAGGTGATTTGTTTACTGACCGCGTTAAGCAGCTTAAAAAATTTATGCGTTTTCACGGACAGAACTTTATTCATTTTTCTTATACCATGCGCGATATATTTTCTTTTGTTAAAACAATAGAAAATTAGAACACAAAAGAACGACAATACAATGCCCTTCTTTGTTGTTTGAACGCTGGCGTAATGTGATTGGCCGAAATTAATTGCCGACAAGCTTAAGCGACCTGGTTTGGTGGCTTAAATTTAATGAGAATTCTATTGTAGTTCGCTGACTCGCTTAACTTTAAGCGAGTTGGACAAGCAACTGTTTTCACGAGATTTCCGACTGTCACTCGCTCAGCGACTTGAAAACTCGCTCGTGAAAACACGGCCAATGAAGATTTGAATAAAATTTTTCTAAATAGCGGACATGTTCACCGCGCGTGCGCGAGTTTCAGTGGCAATATGGCCGCCAAACACTAGAAGGCTTTGTATGGCAGAAATAAAACAAAATCAAATTGGCTGGCTTTTAGCTTACCTGGAATATTTGCCGCATTCCGGGTAAATTTATGAACATCTTTTCAAGTGTTTTTGTAAGCTTGATTTTCCCCACAATTGTTACTGGCCCTGCTTTTCAACAAAACATATTTCCGAAGCTTCGCTCATACAATGCTCGCTATTTTAGAAGCCATTAATGCCGATTTTCACTCAAAACGGGATTTCGAGGCACCATAGTTCGTAAAGTGATGGGGATAGCCAACTTGCCGCAATCGTCTGAGAAGAAGCACCGACTGAACTGACGATCATCGCATTCTCACTTTCTACGATGTTTCCTTCGCCCTGCTTTTTGCTTTCAAAAATCGTTCAGAGCTGTAAAAATCATTTCCACCAACAGTCTACGCTAAAGTCTTGAAGTTCGCTGTCTTCGAACTGCGATATTTGGGCACAGAATGCTCCAAATTTTGCTGCAAATCCCTCATTCAAAAGCTAAAGTCTTGTTGTTTTCAACTGCGAGCGAATTATTTCGGTCAGTGGTTTCTACATGGGCCCGAATACGCTTTATTTAACACAACCATTTTTGTCGCACCAACGCCGCACCAAACGAATTTGAGCCCGTAGGGTGGAACAGCGGTGTATATCAATGAAGCGACATCGCAGTGTAAGACGCACGAAAATTCGCTGCTCCAATGTCCCTGATTTCTGGCGATGACATAGATTGAAAAGCGATTTTATGTAAACAAAACAAGACTTAGATTTTCTGTCTTCACTCGCGTCGCCTTATGCAAATACGTTTGTGTATATTTGCAATTTTGATTTCCAAATCAGTTTCTCGGGCAATTTTTGACAAACAAAAACTGTATTTCATTCGGAAAGTCGTACTAGTTATTCTAGACAGAGAAAAGTTGTTTTTGTGAACTTTTGTACGGTCTAAATGTACTGTGCAGATGGTCGGGTAATACTGTTTTTGAGAATTGCTAAAATTGAAAAAATAGCCCGGTCGTCAATCTCCGACCTTTCACCTTAGTTAAGTTTCACCTTAGTTAAGCTTGTTCAAAGTGACGCTGTTAGGCTTGGCCTATCTATATATATTAGGTAAAAATATGGAGGCTATTTCCAGCTTGTATTTCCTTGAACATGTTTCTTAAGTGTAGTCGTGAAAACAAGTAAAAAAAAAAAGAAGAGCCATTCCTAACTTTGAATTCCCAATGAAAACTGCATTTTCATGATGTTTGTTTTCAATACCCATGGTGCAACATTTTTCCGAGGTAACAAATTACCAAATTCAGTAAAGAATGAATTAAATTACAATATACTTACAATATACATCAAGATACGTCGACCCAGAAACTGGATTCCGGACAGCATTGTCTGCAACACATCTGTATTCCCCACGATCTTTTCTGTCAGCGGATGTGATCACCAGAACATTTCCAGAAGCCACAGTTCTACCATCTCTTACTCGTACCCAGGATAGCTGTGGGGTTGGTCTGCCTGTGGCATTACAGCTCAGTGTGACATTCTGTCTTTCTTTTTCCAGGACAGTGACGTTGTGAGTGATGTTGTTAAGAACTGGCGAGACTGAAAACAGAAATATCAAGGAATATTCAGTCTTTTAACTCAGAGGTTCAAAGGTCAATTTCCTTAATCGGTAACGTGTCTACGCTTGATTCGGGACAAATTGGTCATCTAAAGGAAAGGCATTCGGTAATACAAAGGACAAAATCGGCATGAAACAGTTGTAATTATTGTCAGATTAAGGTAATATATTATGCTTTAGGGGAGAGGATTGATAAGGTAATTGGCGGATTTGAAAAAATAACGTTTTAAACATCATTCCCACATCAGAGCGAATCGCATTTGAGAAAACCGCTTACATAGTAAAGGAGCGAGAGCGTCCTAAGTTAATTCACGCAATCAATAAGTACTGCTTAAATGTGTGCCTAAAAATGTTTTGAATTTTCCGTTATGAAGTTGAACAAAGTTAGAGTTCGATTGTCTTTGAGATAAATAAATTCGGACAAACAAAGTAATCTTTCAGACTTACAATAATCCAACTCGACCGAAGCTTTAGCGGTAGCATTCTCTCCGCGCACGCTCACTGCAGTACATTGATAAGTTCCAAAGTCCGATTTGTTGGCATTTTGTATTCTCAGTGTTTTTTCGGTGTGATGTTCTTTGCTTCTGTCGCCGACTTTTCTCCATGTTATTACTGGAGGTGGGTATCCCGTCGCGTTGCAGAAAATTGCGAAATTGCTCGTCTCGTTGACGAGCTGATGAGCAGGAAGAATGGTGTGGATACTTGGAGCATCTGCGAGGAAAGTTAAAAAATGACAGTTGTTGTTGTCTTCCAGTCGTAGTCGCTTACACGGCTAAACAGGAGGATGACCTTCAGTTTTTTACTTTTAATCTATTTACACTTCAAAGAAGAAGCTCGTGGCGTAGCTCAAAACCAGCTTACAGTAGACAGTATTTGGATGTGGTTGAGCACGATAGTGAGAATTATCAAGGCCGAGATTTGTGTTTGTGCCAAAGCCGGAAGGCTGAGGCGGATAACACAAACAGAGGCCTTGATAATTCTCGCTATCATGAGAAAACCGAATCCAATAATTGTTTTGTTCGACATTAAAAGTACCAATTCGTCATTTGAGGCCAAGCTTTGTAATAGCTTTTATTAGCTTTCCCCTTCGCAGATTGTGAAATCTTGAATTGTTTTCCCGGCGCCACTAATTAAGCGGGCGGCGCGTGGCACGCTTGCATGACGTCACCTCTGCGTGTCCAAAAAAAATGACTGTCTGTAGATATGACGTCACATCTGAGTGCATAAACCCACCCACAATTCGATGCCAGAGCGACTTAGCTGTGTGCTCTGAGAATAGAGATAGTGAACAAATTGTATAATAATTACTGTTATATAGCTAAGTGTACTTGACCACGCATTTTAGACCACCATCCTGATGTTTTGTTAAACATTTTGCTTTCACATATCGCAAGACATCAAAAAACGTGGTTTGTTTTTTCAGTTATAATTCAGCTCAATAAAAAAAACGCGAATAAATCTGCTAATCTTGTCATGTTATTACCAACAGCTTTCTTCCTGTTTACTTACCATAGAGAGAAATAGTGATATTGACCTCGTCTACACCGGCCACATTGGAGCAGTTACACGTGTATTCGCCTTGATCTGCTGCTGTGAAGTTCTGAATAACATAAACACTCGCATTGACGCTTAGTAAGCGCCCCTTGTGGTAAAGTCGGCAAGCAGGTGCAGGGAAGCCATTAGACGAGCACTGAATAGCGACATGTTCTCCCAGAGCAGCCACATTGTAGGAGACGTTAGTTCTTATGATGGTTTCCTTTGGGCTTGCTACATGCAAACAAAGAGTTCCAATTTTGAAGAATTTTGCAGTTCTATAATTTCAATGGCGACTATGCTCATACATGGCGGTTTACACCAGTCTTTATTTATAGTTCTTGTCATTAACATGACAAGTTCTATGTTATCCGCGGCTCTCGTATTAACAGATTTCGAATATATATTCAATACGGAAGATAATACAAAGGTGCGAGGGGATTTCTCTTCGAGTATCGAGTGAGCGCTGCAAACAAAAAGATATCCAAGAGAAATTTCTCCTCTTCAGAAATCCATTTAGTATTCCGTTTATTCTATAAACGATACTAGGTTTTAGCGATTTTCCAAATATTTGCGAAAACCTTTGAAAATATATATATATATATATATATATATATATATATATATATATATATATCTTCACATGGAAGTGTGAAAATATTATCATTTTTTCTCAGTAAGATTATATAATAAATAACAATTCTCCAACCTTCAACATTGACAACTACTATCTTGGTGTCATTTGCCACAATGTTAATCGCCGAACACTCATAGATACCACGATCTGCTGGTGAAATGCTGGATATGGTAATATCAGCAGTCGCGTACTTCTCCAATACAATTCGACCATTTCTCTTCCACATAACACGTGGCGTAGGCCTTCCAGTCGCTGTGCACCCTAATGTCACTTTGCTGCCAAGGTCGGCTGTTTGATCGGCAGAAATCCACATGATCCTGGACGGAACTGGAAAAAAAAGTTTCAGAAAACAAACTTTAATGGCCATATAAAGAAACCTCAAAGATATAAAGATGTACTTACAAGACAAAAATACCCGGAAAGTTCTAGAAGTATCTCGGAGAAAATAAAACAACGAGAATATATATAAGTATCGAAAATGAAAACAGCCAAGATTTGAATGCTGTGACATCAAATTTTAGGTTCTTCTGCGATAGACAAATTCGGCTAACGAATTGTTGTACCCAATTCAAACCTTCTGGGAATAACATCCTTTGTTCACAGTATTTCCATATAATTTCCATGTCAATGCTTCATTGATATGGAAATATGACGAACAAAGAGTTCTAATCCCAAAAGGTTTGAATTGGGTACAACAATGCGTTAGCCGAATTGGTCTATTCAGGCTTGGTTTCAACAAAGGACGTAAACTTCACCGCGTAAACCTAAGTCAGTAAACAGGCAAGCAAACGAGAGTACAAGGACCAGAATTTGCTATGAAATATACTTCCGGGTTTGATTTGTTGCTCGGTCGCTCGTGAAAGAAGAAGTTTTATGAAAGTTGTAGCATTGCTTTCTATTTATTTTATGTTCTGTATGTTTACGAAGATGTATTTTAAGGTAAGCGAAAACGTTGGCGGTGAGACATTTTTTAAATCATAAAAAGTTAAAAGAGCTTCTAACTGTTTTCAAATAAAGTGAATACATAAGTTACCAAATGTTTCAGCCGTTTTAGCGCACACTGTGTTTTCTTGAAACTCAACATCATCGATGGCTATGTCACTACGGGCATCAGAACCAGCCACACCTTCAAACGAAACCTGAAGAAAACACAGATAAATAAATAATGATTGAACAAGTAACTAATGCAAGAATAAAAGGTTATAGGCTTTTATGACGCGGCGGCCATGTTGACTCCCCGGAGAGTACAATGCTTTGTTTTTGCTCGCCCAACCTCGTTTTCCACTATTTCACCGCGAGGCTTAGCGGCGTAGATCTTTTGGTTTTATGCAAAATGGCGGGGAGTAATAAAGGCCTATTGGCTTGACCATCAAACTTTGTCTTCAAGTCACGTGTGCATCTTGTATTCAACATTTCTATTACCTTAAATATCGACAGAAACATGTAGAAACGAAAAGAATAATAATCCTATAATGGTCTAAAGTAAGAGATCATCGTTGGTTCCTGACATCACCACACCGCCGCCTGGTTTGCTCGGTTGGTAAAGCACCAATTCCCGGCCAAGACCACCAACCAGGGTCTTTAAATAACTGGTAAGATCATGCTGGCTGTGTTCAACACCTTGTCTAAGTTCAGATGATCGTGAAATTGCGCAGAGACGTTAAACCGTTGGCCTTATTTTCTACACTTTTTTATACTTAATTCCATAATCTAGAAGGGGATTTTAATGAACCCACATCGTTGTTTGAATAGAGTAAGGCGTGTGCTCTTTTCTGTTCGCATTCATCTGTTGGAATGGTGAAGTGAGATCTCACTTCTCTGTTAAATTGTAAAGCGCAGTTGAACATAGATGAATATACACGGAAACTACGCTATATAACTGCATACTCAGTATCATCATTCAATGTATCATCATTATAATATTAAAGAACCTCGATAAATTAGGCATTCTTTCCATCATCTCACCTTGTATGTACCGGCAAAGTTAAGGGGTACAGTGGCCTTGTACCAATTGTTTCCTTGGTTACCTGAAATCTGCAACAAAACCTGATCTCGAACTTTCACTCGGAGGCTATCAATAGACTGTCCATACATGTGATAGTAAAACACCATACATGTAGAGTTTCCATTACTTTGAATCCATGGAGACTCGAGTGTAGCAACCCTATGCGGATTCCCTGATGCTTCTATGTAAAAGTAGTAACCTGCCAAGGAAAACAACAAAAGTAAGATCCGACCAACCGACCGGTGTGCAGAATATCAGTGGATTCGACTCCGGTCGGAAACTCACCAGATTGTTTTCTTTGTTCATGTAGTAATATATATAGATACGCTGAGCCTAACAGCGTCGCTCCCTGAACAAGCTTAACAAAAAGGTGAAACTTAACTAAGGTGAAAGGTCGAAAGCACAAGAATTAAGATTGACGACTGGGCTATTTTTCAATTTTAGCATTTCTCAAAAACAGTATTACGCGACCGTCTGCACAGTACATTTAGACCGTACAAAAGTTCACAAAAACAACTTTTTCACCGTCTATAATAACTAGTACAACTACTTTCCGAATAAAATACAGTTGTTGCTTGTCAAACATTGCCCGAGAAACTGATTTGGAAATCAAAATTGCAAAAATACATAAACATATTTGCATAAGGCGACGCGAGTGTAGACAGAACTATAAAGTCGCATTTCAATCTATGTAATGAATGAATAAACACATAAAAATGGACGACACAATCTTCTTTCGAAAAATTTTATTAAAAAATCTCCATTAGTTTATGTTTAACAGCAAAAAGCGTAACATTTATAGCGCATCGAGTTCGCCGAGCTGCCTTGGATGAAATTCAAGAAATCGATACAACTGAATTTAAGGACGTTTTGAAAACAATTCTCCAAAACTACACAAGAACACAGAGAAAAAGTCAATCACAGATTGATATCAACATAAATTCCCATCGAAAAATGTAATCTGTTTTACCTTTAAGTCCCTCGCTTGCTTGGAAATTCTTTAATAAATCTCCGCTTCTGTGGGATTCTGTGGTTGAAATCCGCAATGAAAACAAATATCACGGATGTTGTGTGGCGTCTTACGCACATGTTTTGAGACGTCATACGCGCCCGCGGACCGCACACGCACGCGCCCGCGAAACATTCCGCTAGCCATGACCATGAAAAATGATGACGGGCATAGGTTCTAGGTTCTATGACTATGGGGCTCCGCGCGAGTCTTCGGCCCGCAGAGCTCCGCTATAATGCTTCACTCCCAGAGTTAACTGTTAACAGTCTGCCGATGAAATCCTATGGTCTTACCATTCAAATGAAAGCTCTTCGACAGTACTTTTGCGTGGTGCCATTTGTTTTTCAATGTTTTACAAAATGAAATTTGGAATTTTCCTTACATTTTGATATTTGGCACTCTTGGGAATTAAAGAGTTAATAATTTCACCTAAAGTCCAAAGCATGCTTTGTTTCATCTGCCAATCACAAACAGTTTACCGTTATCAACGAAGACTACTGTTTTGCATAAAATATAATGGGCTTCGTTTAAACAGGAACTGCACTCTCAAGAAAAAAAAACATACGCCTCCTGCTCGCTTCTACAAATTGGCTCTGATGATCAATCTATACCTTTGCAAAGCTGCAGTTTTATAGGCCACAAGGTGTCAACTACATGATGGAGGCGCAAAATTTAGTCCTGTGTGTCAAAATAATTGCGAGGCAAAGAAGCTGAGAATACGCAGATTGAGTGATCTTTGGGGGCAGTACGCAGCTCTTACAAAGTCTTCTCTGATTTGCTGAGAAAACAATAGAACAAACAACACAAAATGGCTAACAATAGACCCTAGACCTAAAAACAATAAAGCTGCATGATATACAGGTCCAATGAAATTAGAGGTTGTAAAGAGTTACGTGGTATCTGGATCTTTGACATCAACAAGCGTTGTAAGTTTTCTCAAGGACGAAGGCTCTTGGCCAATCATTGCGCAAGAAAATTAACAAAATTTTAAACACGTAAAATTAAGTATAGACTATATTTTGTTAGGACTCAGTTGCCTTTACCTTGTCCTGAAGTGTGATCTCTTGATGGTCCAGTGTTACTCGATGGCGTAGAACCAAACTGGCGGATCCACTTAAAGCCTGAGTTACCAGGCCCATTGTCCCAGCCACAATACCAAATGTCAAAATTGCAACTTGCATCTGCGAAAAAATTGTAGGATACTTAATTATAGATGTTCTCAGTCAACTCTTCCAAAGTAAACACCCCTGTATGGCGGACATCATCAGTTCTTGGCTGTTCCTGACCGAATTTCACTTTTGTGTTTAAATAAACTCTCCATCAGGCGGGCAGCTAGAGCTGTTCCCGAGGGAGTGCGTCTTAGACAGAGGTCGCAGCCCATAATCATTGACAGGAAGTGCGTCACGTGATCAACTCATGCAAAGAAACTATTGCATTTGCATATGTTACCACAACTGTGAGTGAAATTTGTGATCCTCGCAGTGTGCTATCAATTTAAGCAGTTGAAAAACCAACCTGAAAAAAACTCAGGTTTGAACGGGATTCGAACCCATGACCTTCCAATACTGGTGCAATGCTCTATCCACCGAGCCACCAAGCCACATGGATAGATAGTTGCAAATCTTGTAATTCAACTGAAGTAAAAGTATTACAAGTAATACTTCACATTGTTTGCATTCGGCTCATCTTCCAAGAACTGAACAGCGGAATGCATTGACAAATTCGAAAAGAATCACCTCACCCTTTGCATCCACAGTGTAGTTGTAGTCACAGATGACTCCTGCATCTTCAGTATGATCACAGTCGCTGATTCCCCAGCCATCATGTGCACACGCGGCAAGCGTGTTCTCACTCCCCGTGCAGTTCACTTCATCTAACCATATGGGCCCATCCTTGGCACCACCAAATATGGAATCTGTCGTGAACCCAATTGCTCTTGGGTACCCCAGCATGCGGCACACCACATGTGCATCAGTTTTGTCCCAAGAATCATCACATACTGTCCCCCACTGACCATTGTAGTAAAGAATCACGCGGCCTTGATTAGGGAAACCGAACAAGCCATCCAGTAGCTCGACGTGTAAAACTGAGAGGTGATAAAAGCTTACAGTCAAATAAAGCAATTACCTCTGGGTTACATGACGAAAAGGTTAACATGATCTGTCTCAAAATCTGGTGCATCGTGTGTCTGTGATAAGGGTATTGTGTATGAATTATTCTCCCTATCACCATCAATGGAATTGGAAGTCTATCGCATGGTCACCCTTTTTTCTCTGCAATGATGGCGGTCAGATAGACGAAACGATAGACGATCAGTTGAGATAGACGATCAGTTGAGATACTGGATGAACTTGGGTGGGATAATCTTGAAACACGAAGGACACGACAACTAGCCATAATAATGTATAAATTGAAAAATCGAAATGTACCGGATCATTTGGCTCAAATTTTTAATAGTACAAACTCTATGTATTCTTACAATCTAAGAAACTCAACATATAATTTATTTGTACCAAGACCGTATACTGAGGCTGAAAAAAATAGCTTCCACTATAGAGGGGCAGTTCTCTGGAATAGTCTATCAAATACTACTAAAGGGCAGACAAGCCTGAAATCGTTTTTATCATATTTGTAATTTAGTATAGTTTTAATGACCATTTTTATTTTTTATTGCATGATTATATTATTGCACGGCTCTCTGGAAGAGCATTTTTATGATGAGATTCCGTGATTAAATAAAGATGATTGATTGATTGTTTTTAGTGCTCTGGTATTAACCTTGGATTTCGAGCTTGTGAGAAACAAGTGCTAAATATGAGAGAGTGTGTTTGTGTGGAGCATGAAAGCAACGCGCGAATGGCTTCTTCCGCAGAACTAGACGCCGGTTACAATTTTTAATATTACTCCAAAACGCAAAACGCCTAGGAGAGGGGAGGGAACGAAGGTTATTTCGTATTCACGAGTTGAAGGAGCCTTTGATTAACCCTATTCGGCCTGGGGGGTGGGGGGGGGGCACAAAATGCCCGCGCTAACTTTCAACATTCATAACTTCCTTAATATGTATTCAAACGCCATCAAACATTGTGACTTTTCCTAAAATTTATCTGGCAACAATTTGATATGACAATTTTTTGATCACGTGACTTGATGTTTCCATGGCAACAAGATTTTGACAGCCATGTTTTTTGAAATTTGCATGTTTATACCTTTGAATGAAGAAAAACAATGTTTATTGGTATAACTTTTCTATTTTTACGTCATTTAGCGTTTAAACATGAATGAAAACAGCATCCCAACTCGGAAAAAATTTCCGAGTTCCAGATGGGATTCGAACCCACGATCCTCCGTGATCAAGTCGGATGCTCTACCACTGAGCTACTAGAACTCTGTGGTGAGCAAGGGTGAAATGTGGGCTTTGACTGGAACCGCATCACACAGCCAAATAACTTAACACATATGACTCATAACTGCATCACGCAGTCACATTCAGGCATATCGAGGATGCAACCAACCAACCTCCAAGTGAGTCTTTTAAGAAATGAAAATTCATATTTATTCATGTTTCATTTCTTAAAAGCTTCACTTGGAGATTTAGCGTTTATTTATTGGTTTTCATTAATTTTGGGTGAATTTGGACGATTTTTAAGAGGTTTTAAAAAAAATCAGAAATCCAAGATGGCGGCCGTATAACTAATTACCTAATAATTACGTCATATGACGTCACCGTTCCATTGCGCGGACCGCAAAGAAGACAGTCAGTTTGGACGTACTATGTACCCTCTAGGTTTCTTTGTCATAGCCTTAATGTTCTTGAAGTTACGAAGGGTGCCCCCCCCCACACCCAGGCTCAGAAACTCAAAAAAGCCCAGGCTGAATAGGGTTAAAGTTATACGAATACTCACCAGGTAGTAAACCGGGAGTCATTGAGGTGGTAGAAACTACCATCGAAGAAGAAGGCGATAGAACTGAAGGAACAACGTCTGTAAATGAACTGGATGGTGAAGTAGAAGACATCTGTATGTGAGTAATGGGTGAGATTAGCTGACTTGTTGAGTGAACAACAAAATGTGACGGTAAGGATGTAAGGATTGCTGCTATTGTTGTGCTGGGATGTAAAGATATCAACTTCATCGCCGTTGGTTTTACGCTGGAATACAGTGGTTTTTCAGTTGGTGGACTATGGCATATTATTTCTGCATCTTTTGCATGATCGCAGTTACTCACACCCCAGTCACTATGGCCGCATTCTGATAAGGACGCCTCTGTTCCAGTGCAGGACAATTCACTTAACCAAACCGGCCCAGTCCCTCCTCGGTGTTCTGTGCAACAGCCGGCAGTCCAGGCCCCATCGTATCCCAACATTCGACAAACAACAGACGCATCCGGGAGATCCCAACCATCACTGCATATGCTGCCCCAGTATCCATTGCGGTATAGTTCTACTCGACCTTTATTGGGAGTAGTGCCACCAACGAGACGCACTTCTATGGGAAGATCTAAAGGGAAAAAACAAAACGAAATGATAAAAGAAAGCATTGTGACTTCCTTTTTTGCTGATTTAAGCCGATTTTAGAGATTTTTTCCGATTCCCTGTCTCTTCTGTCTCCCTTTTAGAAAAGGGAGATAGAGATTGTAAAAAAAATTCGCAAAATCCGGCTTGGATCAGCAAAACACAGACAGCAAGTAAAATAAAACACCTTGGAAGCAAGGTCAGACAATTTTATTGAGAAATTTGCAATATTCCTATGTCTCAGAATCTGTTAGTAAAATCTCCATACAAATCCCTATATTTTTCGCCATTACTGCTGACGTAATACAGCGGATCAAAAAGCTGACTCACAACGTGAGCTTGGAGGCGCGCCTGTGAGCAAAGATCCAATGTCCTGGCGATATTTCTGTAACTTCCTGCACTTTGCGTACGTGATTCGGTGTTTTTGTTCCGTTTACAAAGATAACATTGTAGGATTATAATCCAACAAAGAGTGCTAATGCCTGATATTGTAATCAGTTAATTTGAGATTACCAGTGCTTCGGTGGGTCAATATGAAACAGTATCCTGTCTACAATCTATTGATTGCGCACAAATTTGCATTTTAAAGGGACACTGTCCCGCTAAAATAGCAAAATTTCGCTGAGCTTCCATTTCCACGTTATATCGCCAAATACCACCAAATATACAACTTAGTTGGACAAAAAGATTCTATAGAGCAAAAGAAAAGCAGTAGTTTGGAGATAAAGTGCAGGATTGCAAGGATTGAAGTGGATTACAGTTCGTGAAAAACACGTCATTTCAGCCGGGACAGCGTCCCTTTAACGTATTTTGAACGAGACTTTTGCTTTTAAAGCGTCCGCTGTCCGCCTTTGAGAGGTGTGCGCTTGAAATGGTTTTTAATTACATAGAGACAGAGTGGCAAGCTCTGGGCAAGCAAACATTTTGTGATAAAGCAGCGTTGTTTTAGTTAATTTAGTGTAAATTTTGTAAAGAATTGCTGTTCAGCAACTCTGGTGTGCTGCCTTATATATAGGAGGGGTGTAACCGGAATAATGTTTTGTTACCAAACTGATGGGCCAAAAACCGGGTGGGCTTATAAGCGGGTGTGGGTTAACCCGCATTTTACGGTATACAGACAGACTAGTGACGTTCAGCCAGGACTACCCAAAAAGGTCTGGCATAGAGGGTTGTCAGCGGCGGACATTGGTATCCGCTTTGAGAAAGTTGACTGTATGACCCAAAACAGTTATTTTAGGAACACTCTTAGCCGAGAGACTGACAGGCTACTGACTTCATGGAAACAGTCCACCTGGTTTACTGTGATAAGGGATATGTTAATTTGAATATACAAAAACCTTACCTTTTATTTCCACTGTAATGATACTTCTAGGCGCCGAAAAAGAGCTGAGAAATGAACAACGAAAACGCGTGGCATCCGTGTCCGTTACATTGTTTAACTTGAGTGTCATGTCATTTCCAGGAATGACATCAAAAGTGTCTTTATTGCCAACTTCCTGAAGAGCTCCACCAGAAAACTGTTTAACCACCATAACCTGCCATCGATTGCTGTAAAGGAACATCTCACGTTCCAGGATAATCAATGAAAAACGATTTGCTTTTAAAGTTTCTTCTGTTGTTAATGTTACCGTCCATTGTAATGTGGCGGGTAATCCTTTGCGTACCTCCCCAGGTTGCTGGATTCTCCACGAGAGCGAATCTGTTAAAATAATGCAAAACGATGGATAATTGATTACTTATGACTTTAAAGGCAAAGTTATACGGGCAACATTTCCGTGTAGCTTGCGCACAAAAATTTCGCGTTGCAAGGTAAGATTATTTGTTGCGCAAACTACCATCTACGAGCGCAACACATTTTCATGTTGCAAAAAGTAGAGGCGGCTTCTACTTTCTGCAACATAAAAAATGTATTGCACGCGTAGGTGGTAGCACGCGAAAAAATAATTTAATTTCAACTTGCAACGCAACATTGTTGCGCGGCAAGTTGCACAAAAAAATGATGCCGATGCCCGTATTACTTTGTCTTAAGATGAATCCTCGTGTGCTATAACATTGCATACAACAATACTGCGCAAGCGCGCAGACAGTCCGAACCAAAAGGGTTTCATTTGAGGCTACGTTTTACGTACTTTCCCATTACTTGTGGATATAAAATTATCATCTTGAGATCTTGAAGTAAGCAACGTTTTTAGGCAATGCCGTTTACTTTTGAAGCTGTTCACCTTTGCCATAAATTATATATTATACTGTTCTTCACTGTCGATGGATGCATTATATCTATTACGCGTTTTCAAGTATTCAATTTTAACTATGCTTCGAGCTACCGCATTAAGTGTCGTAAACTGACCACATAAACACGCGCGTGATAGGCACTACAGGTATAAATAGGGTCACTTTAGTCCATCATATCACTTTCCCAAGCATGGTGATGATGTTTATTATTGCATATTTTGAAACAATGCTTGTTAGGGAATAATCAGGGAAAGTTCCAACGAAATCGTTTGTTAATTTTAGTTGAGGAATAAGCTTTGAGCTGCCAGTAAGGCGCGAATAGAAGTCTTACCTGACAACGTGAACAGTGAAACGACAGCCAAAACGGCTATTTCTACCATCACCAACATTTAAATAGTCATCTTAAACTGACAGCGGGATTGCAGTCTGTGAATAAGAGAGAAAAATTAACACTAGTAGGAGCTATGTCATGGCGATTTTTTTTACTTTTTGAGGATCAAAACTGCCCCAAGTAAAAACTAAGTTCCTTTGGCGTACACGAAATGCTTATAGAACACTGGTTAAGAGAAAGATATCAAGTGAATTTCCAAAGAGAGAATAAAACATAATCTAAGGTTTAGCGAGTTTTCAAAGACACAGACGTTAAACTTTGAAAAAACGTTGACACACAGTGTTCAAGTTGCAATCCATTTCCATCCTGGCCAGCTGCAGCCCAAGACACTTATCTTTACTCTTAGAGCACTAGTAGAATAATTTGAAACAAAACTAGACCATTATTTGGGGGTTTCCTCTGATATAAAGATATCTTTTGGCTTTTTAAAGTTACACTAGAATAGTGAAATAGCCCCTTTATAACCCGGCAAAGTTATAATGTGGTCCTTAACATTTACAAGTTTTTTTTTTGTTATACTGACGTAACTTAAGGGACACAATATTAGTTTATTTAGATGTGCCCCTCTCCTCTCCTTCCTATATACAATGTGACTTAATTTAAGTGGTGTAATTTTGTCCTGTACGTTTTCTTTCCTTGAAACTTTTATATCATTTACTTACTTTTTTCATCTTATATTCAATTCTGTATTACCAGCTGCGAAGGTTTGGAGAAATAAATAAATGAATGAAATGAAATGAAATGAAATGAAAGTGGTTCTTGATCAACTACCCAATAAAATGGACATGGTTGACGCTGTGAGATGACACTTGTTATATACGGGTTATGTCAAATTAACATCGACCTACAGGAGGTCGGACACCTTATTGAGATTTATATAACGGAGTAACTGGTTAGCTTTCAGTCGAGGTTGGGGTCAGCAGTTTATATAGTTAAATTTAAAACTAAACCCGAGAAGCTAGGTGGTACAGTGGTACGCTATGTAAGTCTAAACCTAGCTGAGGTCGCAGGTTCAATCCTGAGTGGGGATTTTATATTTTCCTTTTTTACACTTAAACATTTATTGAAAATAAAATTCTAAGTGTCGACATTACGTTATATATTCTCAATAAGGTGTCCGGCCTACCGTAGGTCGATGTTAATTTGTCGCGACCTCATATACGCGCTAAAACTACATTCACGAAAACAACTGACGAACACACATTGGCGAATCTTTGCTGACGTCATTGTTTAAATTTTAAAAATGTGAAATATACGAATTGACTTCAAAAGTTGAAAGAGCTGTTTTAGATCTTTACTTAACCCTATTTTGCCTAGTGGGAGGAGACACAACTTTCAACATTCATAACTTCCTTAATATGTATTCAAACACCATCAAACTTTATGACTTTTCCTAAAATTTTTCTGGCAACAATTTGCTATGACATTTTATTGATCACGTGACTTGATGTTTCCATAGCAACAAGATTTTGACAGCCATGTTTTTTGTAATTTGGATATTTTTACCTTTGAATGAAGAAACACAATGTTTATTTGTTTATTTGTTTACGTCATTTAGCATTTATTTTTATTGGTTTTATTGATTAATTTTCAGTCAATTTGGACGGTTTCTAAGAGGTTTTGAAAACTTTCAGAAATCCAAGATGACGGATCTAAGATGGCGGCCGTATAACTAATTACCTAATATGACGTCATCATTCAATTATGCGGACCGCAAAGAAGACAGTTTTGGACATACTATGTTTACGGGGGGGGGGGGGGGAGGGGGGCACTCAGGAACTCAAAAAACGTCCAGGCAAAATAGGGTGGATCCTAGCCCTGAAAACAATACAAGCTAATACATGTGCGTGATAACCAGCATGGTATCTGTTGATTCTGTTCCATAGAAAGCTAATTTTCAATTCCCTTTCAATATTCGGAGTTGATTTTTTTTTTTTTGTAGCCGGCTCGATTAGAGAATGAGGCTCATATGCTAATCAGGCAATAATTGTACCCACAGCTTCAAGTCCGTAGTTTACAACATTACAAGTCCATACACAGGCTTGCCATCCTCTGTTTCTGTGGTATGCTGTGAATCTGTAATGACCGAAATTTAGGGATCTTAAAACTGATAAGAATTAAATAAAAACCCTTAAAATCACTGTCATGTTGTTTAACTTTGTGGCTCGTGAAAGCGTACTTTTTGAGTGAGTTGAACCGCTATTTTGAAAATACAGATTTTGCAAGCCACAAATCGCCAAAATAAACAACATGGCTGTGATTTGAAGAGTTTTCATTTCATTTCATTTTAAGAGTCCTAAATTTCGCCTTTTGTGAGGCTTGTTATGTATACCGATACGGCCATTACAGAGCATACACCACACAAACAGAAAATGGTTTTATAAGACTGTAATAAGTCCTTTCATTAACGTGATCTATATTTTCAAATACCGGTCGCATATACGAGAAAATACACCCTTGACAGGGTGCAGAGAATTTAAAAATTTGATAATATTTTAAATGTAACCTACCTTTAAAAAAAATGTAACTGACAAAGAAGAAACGTGCGAAATTGGTTTCGGTTTTCAGAATTGCCAGATCTTAATCCAAACTATCGCTGACAAAGTTCTCCATTTTACACTGATTTTCGTTATTTCTACGGCATGGTTGAGAGCTTCGTACAGAATGCGTATTAAAAAAACCGTTTGAATCGCTCCGAGAGACCACATTCACACAGAAACCTGTAAACAACTGCGCGGGAAGTGCTCTTAAAAAGACGCCCGCTAAGTTTTTACACAAATTGTCGCTGTATAGTTTGACAACTTAATTTTGATAATGGCTTAAAGTACAAAACAGAACACGTTATTTTACTTTATGAATAAAGCTTACACCTGAAAACAAAGGTAGACAAAAAGCGAGGAAACATACTTATAAATATTCCGAACTTTGAAGACAAAATAATATGTGTGTGGTATACCGTGTAGCAAGAAATATTTGCGGGTTTTAATTTTTGCGGATTGCCATCGATCTGCCACAGAAAAAACTCTCGCAGAATAATATTCCTCACTCGCAGAATAATATTCCGCAAAAAAAATTACTTCCTTCAGTCAAACGAAGTATATTCAAGCATATTCAAGCATATTCAAGCATTGTTACATTTTGCATTTAAAATTTTACCTTGTCGTAATAAAATATTACCGGTCGAAGTTTTTCTTGAGAATGGCAGGAGGCAGGGTTGGCTTTTTGTTTCATTCTGTCGTGCGTCAGTCCTTTAGGGCAGTACTGTATCACCTTCGAACATTTCAGATAGAATTCAGTGAAATGTCTCTAAGTTAAGGAGATCGTACTGTAACTCGACAAGTAGTTGATACAATGTTCTGCTGCTGCTTGAACAGGAAATCGCAAAACTTAGTTCCCAGCAGTAATTTCAGTCTTTTCTAACCACAAACACACAAAATCGCATCCGCAAAATAAAACTCAGCCTGCAACAATTTCACGCTACACGGTATTTTTCTTCTAAAGTTTCTTTTTTTGCCTTCGATTGAATTAAATGATCCTTTACTTTAAATAAAGCGCCTTTTAACAGCACACGAGTTTATGCCAGCCGTTTCTTTTCATTTCGCAGTATTAACATTATTTTAATTAAATTCACGTCTACTTTTTGTTTGATTTTGTTTGGTTTTAAAACGTGGAAACCGGAATCTTCTTAACAGCAAGAGTTTATCTAACTATAAAGTAAGAAAAAATATTTGTTGTCAATTATTAAACACGGTCTCCCCGAATTTATTTTGTTAAATGCAAAATGCTTTGGTCTATAGCGGAGCTAAGATTGGTTGGTTCAAAATTATAAGGAAAAGTCGGAAACGTGAGTTAAGAATCAAATACAAGTGACGCCAGAGGCTTAAAAGAAACTTGTAGTTGCCCCGGAAATAAAACTTGCAGGCGACACATTGGTATGCTTTCGTCAGCGAAATTCTATCCATTCCTTAATTTCCTGTCGCTCAAAATTACGTGATATACCACAGGCGGACCACCCGATGTTTGTGTGTGTTGCGTGACATCGTTCAATGGCGGTTACAAAAGAAATATGGGTTAACATAAATAACTTGGCCGCGATTTGCTCTGAATACTAAGTTTATCCTATATGTTCAATAAAAGTTTAGATGAAATGTTAAATGAGTCTTGTGTGTTATTTTTTGCCCGTTCTGAGCCGTTTAAGGTGTCATTTCGCGAGATAATTTATCGAACCCCAAGAGTAAGAAGAGAAAGAGAGACAAGGCAGGCAACAAACCAGACGGCGACCGCGACCTTGTCCACTTCAAGCGCGATCTGACGTTAAACCAGCACATTTCTCACCTCGAAAACGCCGGCATCCGATTGAGCACAAATTTCTTCGTACTTGTGCCGAGCTTGAGCTTCATCCTTCCAGAATTTTTCGAGAATAGCGATCCTGAAGTCCAAAAAACTGCTTTCTCAATATGATCGGTGCCAGATTCATGACCAAAGGAATTTGAAGAATGCGAGTCCATTCAAATCTACCAATCAACGCAACGCAACGCATCGCTGCCGTTGGCGGTTCAAAAGCCCATTGGTAGATTCGAATGGACTCGCATTCTTCAGATTCCTTTGGTCATGAATCTGGCACCGATCATATTGAGAAAGCAGTTTTTTGGACTTCAGGATCGCTTTTCTCGAAAAATTCTGGAAGAATGAAGCTCAAGCTCGGCACAAGAACGAAGAAATTTGTGCTCAATCGGATGCCGGCGTTTTCGAGGTGAGAAATGTGCTGGTTTAGCGTCAGATCGCGCTTGAAGTGGACAAGGTCGCGGTCGCCGTCTGGTTTGTTACCTGCCTTGTCTCTCTTTCTCTTCTTACTCTTGGGGTTCGATAAATTATCTCGCGAAATGACACCTTAAACGGCTCAGAACGGGCAAAAAATAACACACAAGACTCATTTAACGTTTCATCCAAACTTTTATGGAACATATAGGATAAACTTAGTATTCAGAGCAAATCGCGGCCAAGTTATTTATGTAAACCCATATTTCTTTTGTAACCGCCATCACACAAACATCGGGTGGTCCGCCTGTGGATATACAAGTTACAAAAGTGCGTGAGGTCGCGGGGTGCAAGCTGAAGACTGAACTCAGTCAACTCAGCCAGCCGACGCAAAGTTGTGAGGAACAAACCGGAAACCATTTTCACTCGCTAAATAAAAGGATTTTGGGTTTACCGGTAACATCTGACGTCAACAACAGCGTAGTTTGAAAGGCTATTGAAAGTCGAGAGGTTGTCAACCGCCCAAAATAAACACAAATACAAAAGGAGGTCATGCCTGGGTTATTTCGAGCGAACGACGAATGATGGAGATCTATTACTTGAACGCTGTTTGCGTGATTTTATTCCTCGTTCCCAATTTTATTTTACTGGGTAGGTCATGTAGGAAGTTAGTTTGTACTTTTCTTTTGGCGGTGTGTCTTTGAAAACGGGATATAACTCGATTTAAGCTGATAGGATCGAGCGTACCTTGGTAACCTTCGCGACAACTCGGCTTTCGCGGACGTCAGTGGTTGTTTCGATATTTTCAAGGCCGCTTGTTTATCTGTTTTTGTTCCATTTCAGAGGGATTTCAATGGTCGTTTCAACAACAGGCAAACGATGTAATGGATGTTGCTGTTGGGTTAGAAATTTCACTACCGTGTGAATATGTCCTTTCTCCGCAAGAGCAACAGGAAGCCAATATATTTCATTTGTTAACATGGACGCGAGAGGAGCCCATGAACAGCAATAATTGGACAGGTTTGGCAGTGAAATCGACGCTAACTGGAAGCAAGGTTATTCATGACGACACAGAACGCATTTCGTTCAGCGACGGCACCTTGACGGTGAAAAACGTCAACGTTAAAGATCACACTCGTTATCAGTGCGCTTTTCAAAGCAGTTTCTTCACAACACCAAGTACAATTCTATTGAACGTTCAGTGTGAGTATATGCTACAATAGTAAGTTATACGCTGTGAGTATATGCTACAATAGTAAGTTATGCACTTCCGAGAGGACCACATTCAAATCTCACGGACAAAATCCCCAATAATATGCTGCAAAATATCGACAAACAAACAGAATAACAGACATAACAAATGAAATTTGTGCTTCGAATCTTTCTGTACGGTCACACTTTAGGATTTCATGCACGAATACACACTCAATTTGCATATGTAATTCAAAGCTTGTCTCTTGTGACTTCGTTAACTATCTTACCTTTGATTTCTCATAGTGCGAAATCACGATTTCTCCTCCATCGCGTCGATCGTGTTACTTTTAAATCTATCTCATTGTTATTCAAGCAATGTATTTTGCCAAGTGAGATCCTATTTGATTTTGAAACCGCCAAAGTGTTGTTTTTTATACCCACCGAGAGAAAATATTCGCAAATCACTTCTCCGTGAATTGCTGCCCGCCGCCGGCCATAAACCACAACAATAACACTCCGATCTTTTCCTTTACTTTATTTGTAATCGCGGTCTGTTATAATTAAAGTTGTCAAGCTTTTTGTCATATCACAATGCCGGCTGTCAAAAACATCATTGTTCGCACGGATGTTCTGTACAGTGACGACATCCTTAACTGCATATACAATTACAATGCAGACACGTCTGTGGGAACTTTGCACAAATACCTAAATTGCGGACCATAAATTGAAAGTTCTAGAATTTTCATCTCCAGTAAGCTATCAAAATTTGATTACTTTCCATTGTAGATTTTTTTTAAGTTTCACCTTTAGTCCTACAATATAACAGTTACTCTAACTGATATTCGAATATTCAATGGTCGATTTTCTTGTGAATTAGGTCAAATAGGAAATGGTATCGATAGATATGCAGGGATATGCACTACATGTATAATGGGAAATATTGTTATAACCATGAACACACAGCACGTCATAAAAAAGAAAGCGAATAGAATCGATATTTAAGACCACAAAATTCGAATCTAATTAATTATTCATACTTAGTTAACACATTTTATATTTGCTATGTAGAACAAAACGTTGTGTAGATAAATTAATATCGCATGGTATATATTATTTATTTCCTATTTCCGTACTGAAAAAAGGAATGTTAAGGATTTTTTGTACCACTCTATATCATATATTGCTTTCAGTAGAATACTCAAATTGTTGGCATATTTAGCTGGGCACAATGTTTTCTGTGCTGTCACAATTGTTGACATAGTCGTACCAAAAATACTTGATACTTATCAGATTATTTTCAGATCAAGCTGACAACACGTCTCCATTTTTTCTTCAAATTTTATGCAGCTTTCTCTGATATTTGAGTTGGAATGTATTTTGCTACCTTCTCTATAAACGTGACACAAACAGAAACACAAGAAGTAAAGCTGAAATGATAACAAGAATAAATACAATTTTTCAAGACAATATCTCTAAAACAGAAAAATAAATTCTTGCAGGTGTTTTGCCTGAGGCGAAGGCCAGTAATGTTCACAACGATTTTAAATTTCGTTCTTAAATTTGCATGTGTGTTGCACGATAACCACTTATTAGTATTGAAAGTTAACCTCAAAGGGCAAGAAAATTAAAATAAATATTTATCACAGTACTTCCCCTTCCTTGTCTTCGTCTTACGATTTTCGAAAGGTCAGTTGCTAAGTGACATGGCGTGTCACGTGCTCTCGTGGCTATTAGTGACTGAGACAAAAATTCGTCTCGTACTTTACCGAACTGAAGTTACCAGAGTTTGGATGAACTGAAATAACGAGAGTTTGGGTGAAACCCCAGAGCTTGACCACTTATTAAAATGAAAGCTGTTGAGCAGTACAGTGGAAAGCCGCCATACGATCACACCATAAAAGAATTTGAAGAAGTTATGTCTCCATTTTAAGTGTTTAAATACTTTAAAAAGCCAAAACACATCTTTATATCAGTGGAACCAAACAAAATGGTTCAGTTTTGCTTAGAATTATTCTACTAGTGCTTTAAGAGTAAAAATAAATGTCTTGGGCTACAGATGGCCAGGATGGAAATGGATTGCAACTTGAACACATTGATTATCGGGTAGTTTCTTGGTGTTGCGGATGGTGTGATCACCAAATGACGTAAAACAAAAGATTCAAAAGACACTGAACAATACCCACACCACAACACAAAAGCTAACCAACAATGGCTTCTGTAACACCAAGAAACACCCGATTATCGCCTTGCTGTCTTGTAAAACTTTCTAAAACTCTGATTGTGGTTTATTCTTTCTTTGTAAATTCACTTGATATCTTCCTCTTAGTGTTCTATGAAGCCTGGTTCACACTAGCGACATAACGACATAAGAACATGGACAAAAAGAAAAGATCAGTTTTTTTTCCTTATGTCGTTGTGTTTATGTCATTATGTTCCTATTATGTCGTTATGTTGTGTTGTTCACACTGATGACATAAAACATCGATATACGTCGTGTTTTGAATTTGCGTGACCTCGCCATTATGTCGTTATGTCGCTAGTGTGAACCAGGCCTAAGCATTTCTCGTTTGACAAAGGTACATAGTTTTAATTTGAGGACGTTTTGATCCCAAACCGTCAAAATTCCCATGGCATAGCTCCCGGGTATGACGGGTATAGCTCTTTAAGACCACCCGGCTCGAACAAAATTCCCATTTTAATCTGAAAATCCCGCTAATCCGAAAAAAACTAATCAGACCAACGTCTGCCCCTTAAATTGAGGTCCCGACCGTTATTTTCTTTATAAACTTACCTCTTTAATACGAACTCTCGACAAGCATAGTGACAAAAGGAAATCAGAAAAGTCGACAAAGAATGCAAATTCCGCGAGTGATATGTTGAGCATTCAGCAGTTTTGCTCTCTGTTGGTATGGTTCAATTTAGTTTTTTTGCGGCAGGTGGATTTTCACACCATCCCGTTATTAATTCATTACGGCCAAAACCCGTTAATATACGACAACATTAAAACGAATTTCACTCATTTCCTTATTTGCCCGGAAAATTAACTTCACAGGATCGCAATTGTTTATCTCTTGTTGAAAAGTATATTGTAAGTTTACATGAAGTACGTTTATATAAATGATAATTGTGACACTCTTCGATTCGTTTCCTGAGCCTGCGATTTTTGAAAGTCAAATGGCGTGTCACAAGTTATAATGACTATAGTAATTAAAACGAAAGTTTTCTCCTACTTTCGCGAAAATCATCACACACGGCTTTTCTCTCAACCAGTCCAACCGTTTCTCATGTAGTATGGTTCTGACCATGAATAGATGAAATCCTACAGTGTGACCATTGAAATACATGAAAGCTATATATTGAGCAGTACTTTCATTTGGCACTGTTCATTATGTCGTGTAAGGTGGTTATATATAACTTTTGAATCTGTAGATCCGGGGGGGGGGAAGGGGGGGGTACTCCCGATAATTTAGGATAGGCGTGTGCCGCCAAGGTTCTCAAATCCTGACCTTATTTAAGGGTAGAAAATCGAGATTTGATACCCTTTTTAACGCCCAGTTTTAACAGACCATATCTTTTTCGTTTTGCGCGTTGGGGTGGATACTGCAATTTAGTGACCCTATCTATTATAAAAGGAATATCTAAGGATCGCAATACCAAAAATACCAAAAAGGATACCCTGTTTAAGGACTGAGCACCTCAAAAACCCTACCCTATCGGGCGGCACATACCTAAAGCAGCTATTAAGCAGTACTTTCCTGTGGTACTGTTTGTTTCTCGACACAATGTATTTTCAAAATGAAATTCAGTATGTTTTTTTTTAATTTTTGTATCTTGCATGAAAGTAGCACAATCTCTTTAAAGTGGACGCAAAGGGAACCTTAAGCTCACACCTCTTCTATGGTACAATCCATTAATTCTACATTTTTATGATCATTCTACAGATAAACCAACTGAGACACAACTAACCACCCCTTCTAGTGAGGTGAAAGTTGGGGAACCTTTTCAAATCACGTGTACAGCACGTGCTAACCCCTCTCCTGAGTACAAGTTTTATCGCGACGGTAAACTGATCAGGTGGACGAGTACAGGCGTGCTTTCATTCGCCAGCGTCAAGAGTGAAGACGCGGGAACGTACCGCTGCGTTCCTAACAATAAAATAGGTGATGGACCTGAGGCTACTGTTACATTCACTGTTGAAGGTATGTAAGTTAACCAGTAACAGGATTTTTCTAGTAGCTGTTTTCTTGGATCACTACCAAAGCCGCTTATACCGCTGCAAGAACACCTCTTAACTAGATTAATACCCAAATTGTATGTTCTATCTGTTCTATGATGTATGGGAGCAACGTTTTCAGTCACTAAATTCGCCATTTTTTTTTGGAAAAATGTTTTAAAAACATGTCCGAATTTGCGGCGTTACAATTATATCTTTGCTCCTAAAATGGCATAACCTTTACATTTGTGGTATTATAGAATTTAAAGACTAACGATAGTCGAACCACTCCTTACGGATTTATAATTCAGACAGTGAACTCTCTTTAACCGGACACCCTCAGAACCAGATCAAGCTGCCCGCCTTAGTGAGGTGTTCGCCTTACATAGAGTTAAGGAACAGATTAACAAGTAAATGTCAGCCGGGTCCAGCCAACCACTTATATCTGTGTTAGAGAGGTGTCTGCCTTACAGGGGTCTGCTTAATTGAGTGGGTTCAGATCACCATATACCACTATAATACAGACACCTTTATAATTCGGGAACTGTCATTTTACTGCGCCTTTCAATAACATGTGGAATTTGAAATTCAAATCTCCACCAACGGTTGCGTTATTCCCTGCCGTCAATCATAATTAATACAAAAGCCAACGGACCATGTAAAAAAGAAACAAACAAAACGGATCGAAATCTACCAATCATAATGCACGGACGTGACCTTTTGAACTCATTGAAGTGAAGATCTGTTTCCTGAGAGGTAAGCTAAGATGATTGACGGCAGTGTAAAACGCAACTGTTGGTGGAGATTAGAATTTCAAATTCCGCATGTTATTGAAAGGCGCAGTAGTGTTCGTATTATAGAGAGGGTTGGACTGCTTTTGTCAGCCAAACCGTGATATAGTCAACTCCCGCCTTCCTTACGGACGTCCCGATATAGCAGACACTCCGCTATAACAGACACAAGTTGAAGCCCTGGCGAATAAGATTTACTGAAAATAACTGGAAATCTGTCTATTAAAGACAACAAATCGTGTATTAAAGCCATCTGCTATAACGGAAGTTGAATGAACGGGTTAAATGCAGAGCATGTGAAGTCTTTATTTTCTCTCCTCATTAGTGTGAATCCTTGGAACTTTAGGCCATGAACACGAAGTGACCCTGACCCTATTTCACACTTCATGTATGTTTCCTGCACTCTAATATCGGCATATTTAAGCACAAATCCTTCCGCTCTTTTCAGGCCAAAACGAGAAACATTTCAGAGCAGTATGCAAAACGTTCCCCATTTCAGACGAAACATTTCAGAATCCATATCTTAACGGAACAGTATCACGTGGATTTTGCTGTTGTTGTGTTTTGGTCAAAACTGTTCTAAACAATTCACTACTTACCCGTACCTACTCCCTTTAATCCTTTAACTGCCAAGAGTGCCAAAACTCAAAATTCGAGAAACATCCCAAATTTCACTTTGTAAAATAATGAAAAACAAATGGTACCATTCAAAAGTACTGCCGAAGAGGTTTCATTTGAATGGTCACACCATAGGATTTCGTCCACAGACTCAAAAGTTAGAACTACACTACATGTCTGTATAATTGACTCTGGGAGTGAAGGGGTTTAATAATGGCTTGATTTTTCAAGATGCAATCCGTTTCCACCCTGACCATGTGCCCAAAGACATCATACGGTACGTAATACATACGGTATAATTTTAAACTATTTCTTCTCTTCCAATAGCTGCTGGTGAGCCATTCCCCATGTGGGCGTACGGAGCTGTTGGTGGAGGCGTTCTACTTCTTATATTTATTGTTGCAGTTACTGCTGTATGTTGCGCCAGGAAAGACAAAAAGAAACCAGGTAAAAAACAGCATAAAGTTTAGAATGAAAATTTAACATATTTTAAGGCCGATTTAAGGCCTATTTACACGCTGCGATTTGTCGTGCCGATTTGTCGGCCCCGACAAATCGTGAAGCAAATCGGCGCGTGTAAATGGCGACCCGATGCGCGCGCGATTTCAGTCCGACATGTCGGCCGATTCGGAAAAAATCTGTGATCGCTTCACAGATTTTCGCGTGTCGGGCCCGATTTTAAGAACGAAAACGCAATCTGGACAAGAAATCACGCAAAACAAATTATATCTGCAGTATTTAAACTAACAACAACCTAAATAACCTATTGGATATCATTTGTTTTTCAAGAAGTTCTTAGCAGAAAAGTTTTGAAATAAAAAAAAGTTCATGTACAATGCTTGCACTGTACAAAGAGCGCGCGCACGATTTGTCGTGGCCGACAAATCGGCCCGACAAATCGCAGCGTGTAAATAGGCCTTTACACGGTACAACTTTATTGCGTACGACACGCTTACGACATGCTTACGATATGACTTGAGGTGATTTGCACGAAGTAATTGGTGTCGTAATAAGCATGTCGTAAGCATGGCGTGAGCGTGTCGCATACGACAAAGTTGTATCGTGTAAATCGGCCTTTACAAAATTTTCATTAACTTAAGGATTTCATCCGAGTTTATAAAACTACCTTGGACAAGTGTTATTAGTACCACAGGAATAGTAGTGCTTTTAAAATCGTTTCATTTAAATGGTCGCATTAGGACTGTCCACATACTTTGAAGTTAGGACGATCGTAGACATCGTCAATATATTGCCCCATTTGAAAGTTTATGATACACACAAATTCAAACTACCTAAGTTATTTTTACGGAAAAGCGTTCAATAGCCCAATTACGATATATTAAAATTCAACTTGAAACAAAAGACATCACTACGAGGCTTAGGGGAATGATAGTAGGGATTTATACGGTTTATTCCCCTAAGCCTCGTAGTGATGTCTTTTGTTTTGACTTGAATTTTAATATATCGAAATTGGGCTATTGGATTGGTAATAATTATAATAATTTTTAGTATAAATCTACTAGCGTTCTATCACGAATGCTGTTCTCTTATTGGCTACGCTACGCGACGCGACGTTTCATATAAATAAACTATCTATCTATCTATCTAAATAAACTATCTATCTATCTATACTCACTATCTATTCTGTTGTAGAAAGGAGTAGAGTGGGTAGCCTAATGATGGCCGCTTCTTTGCATTTTCAAAGTGTCTGTGAAGAGTATTTTTTGTCAAGTTTTGAACGTCTAGTAGATTTATACTAAAACAATTAGATTATTCGCTCTTGATCAGTTCGCCTTCATCAACTATCGCGCGATAGAAATCTCGAGTTCATAATGTAATTGTTAAATATTGTTTGGTTGTGTATTGCAAGACGATTCGACCAGTAAGACTGATTTGTCAATTCGTTGCTAAATCTCTGTTATACATATTATTCTCATTACAGATAAGAGGAGAAAGAAATCACAGCCGCAAGGCCAAACCTTGAGGTAAATTATTTCGCAGCAATCGGGTCTAAAGCCTAATTAGAAATATTAGGCTACACTCAAATTGGGTGCGTCGATCAACTTACATATATGGATAAATGAACATCGTTAAAATTGTATAATCAGTTATAACTGAATAATTAAACAGTCGCGTAATGTTAGTCAATGCTAGAAAGAAAACTAAAGCTGCTGTACCTAGTAATCTACTTTTAGGTAATATTTTCAAAACAAATCTAAATTTTACTTTTTAAGACCATAACGCGCTATCGATGTCAATTGGTGAATAAAAACGATGTGGGTTAGAGCCAATGATGTTCGCAGATTAGCAATGGACCACAACAAAAGTTTGGTATACAGTGTTTTATATCATAGACGGCGTGCAAATGTTTGTCACACAACAATGTTTTCTATAGTAAACAGCTTGCAAATGTTTGTCATATAATATAACGTTTTATGTCAATCGAACAGGCCGAGAGATGCAAGAGGAGCTCATAATGGCCCTGGGGCTTTCTACCTGGACAATATGAATATGAACGGGGGGACAGAGGTTTGTGTTCTAATTCTATTTCCTCTTTCAATGTGTAAATAAGGGCGCACTCTGTTCGTCGGGAGGGAAGTAGAGCCCAACAGAAGCGCGTTGTCCACGTTTTCTGTCTAAATTCATGCTCTCTTTTTAATGCACTGCTGTGCAGGTACGGAGAGTTCCAAGAGAATGATGATTTTAAAAATTATCACTGGCAAAAGAAAAAGACGAAAGAGCAGTTTTAACGAATAGAACTCTTTTGAAGAGTTCACTGTTTACCGCTACAGTTGTCAGAATTTTAATAAAGTTAGAATAAAGACTAAAGTTAGAATTAGAATAAAGGTGCAAGGTTTTTGTTTATCACATGGAGTACTATTAGCTACTTATACGTACGAAGAGGTCATATAAATATCCGAGAATTCTTTGTAACAGCCCACTTCTACTTTATTTTCATAGATTCCAGCTCATCTGAATGGAGCCTTTAGTTTTAGTGACGTCAGAATGAACGAGGTGAGCATTAATCCACTGTAGGAAAAAAGATGGCGGCTGTTCATTTTACCACAATACCTTGCGAACCTAACACAGCACATAAGGCACAAAGAGAGCCAAATTTTTACAATATTTGTTCCAGTACTAAGGACAATGTGTAGACCAGGTTTGAAGATTTTATAACTTTTCTTTACATTTTTATGACCATTGTTAAGGTTTTTGTGCGCTAAGAATTATGGGTAAATGTACCAGTCGCCATCTTTTTTCCTACCGAGGGTTTGCTGCGGAATCCGACGCAGTAAAATCTCTCTAAGGCGGACACACCCTAGGACCAGAGTGATGAAGATTGAAATTACCTGCGCAGCGTAGATACTAAATGCCAAAAAATGATAAATGGATAAATTTCGACGCTGTTCATATAATTGTTATACCGACTGTGGTCATTTTCGATTCAAACATCTTTTCGGGTACCAAACCACAAATTTTAACCCCAACGTGGTGCTATTATCACCGCCGTTATCAGGGGCTCTAGCTGTTTCCCACTCAGGGAGGTGTTTGCCGTATGCAGATCGTTCTCGTTATCTTAGAGCCTGAAACAGGCTAACTTCTATACGATAAGAGAGTCGAGCAAAGTATTTAAAAAATGACATCCAATTTCCAGGCGATATTTCAATGTGACTTTGTGTACTCTGTGTACGCGATGCCGACATTATATTTCTGCTAATAAACAGCGTATTTTTTAATCAAATAAGCTTGAGAATACTAGTGCCTCTGGTAAAAACGAAATAATATATTGCAAACTTGTATCGGCTTTGAGAGTTACCGTATTTTCTCGATTAAACGTCAGGCCCCGAATAAACGCCGGGTATAATAGAGGAAGTTGTAAGTAAGCCCCTCAAACGTTTATTTGTGGTATAATAAACTTAAGATTTAAGGGCAAGGTACACGGCTGTCAAGGAAAACGAATAATAAACCGTTCTTAAAAAATGGTGGATGAGAAAAAACTGCTGATTCAAAGAAACGCCAGGTCCACTAGGCCAAGTTTGAAATAAACGAAATTTCGCTCGAAGTGTCCGCTGCCGCTCTAGAGAAATGTCCGCCTTTAAGGAGACAACCAGGCGATATTTCAATGTAACTTTATGTAGCTCGTGTATGTGATGCCGAGCATTGCTTCGTTCACGACATTTTTTTCCAATGAAAAGCGCTTGTGTTTTTTCTAATCAAATAAGCTTGAGAATATTAGTGCCGCTGGTAAATACGAATGTGTGCAAATTTGTGGTTCTATATTATTGGCTTTGAGAGTTATTTCCAACCGACATTTCGCTTGAAAAGTGTCCCATGTTCGCTCTAGAGAAATGTCTGCCTTTGAAAGAATTTAGTTACAGACAAACAAGTGAAATTTGGCGGGGTCCAACAAAACATGTTTGCCTTAGGAGTTATCTGGCTTACAAACTTATTTGTAGGAAATTCAGCTCAGGTCCTAGCAGTCGTTGTTAGCTCACTTGTGTTGTTGTTGTTTTTTTTTTCCCAGATCTCTCAACTTAATGGAGCCTTAAGTAGTTTGAATGACGTCAGAACCGGCCAACAGGTGAGCGTTGGAGAGTAAAAGATGTAAAAGTATGTCTGTCTTGAACCCAGGGGTTCTTGTAACTTTTTTCGCCATCAACCGCCCAAAATGTTAGAAAAATTGGTCGCCGGCGGTGATTCGATTGGAATAAATAAGTTGGTTTCACATGATGGAAAGCTGGTTCTTGTTGGAGTTGGTTCTTGTTTAAGAGTAGTCGTTTAGAAGGTTTGACGGTAAACCTCAACACCCTTTCACGGTACTATTAACCCTTTATATCAAAATTCAAGAAAAATCCCAAAATTCATTTTGTAAAATATTAAAAAAATACATGGTACGCAAAAGCACTATCGAAGAGGTTTCATTTGAACGGTCACATCACAGGATTTCATCAACAGACTCAAAAGTTAGAACTACACTACATGTCTCCATAATTGACTCTGGGAGTGACATGGTTAAAAGGATTGGATGAAATTTGTTACACATAATAATGGTACGTTGTGTACTACTTCCTTAGATTCCAGCCGTGAAAAGTTCTTTCAGTGCCGATGATGTCAGACTGGGCGAGGTGAGCTTAGTCACTTGTTAGTCACTTGTTGAGTTAGTTTTATTAAGAGCATACCGGCTTGAACATTTTTTTTCCACCACTTTTTACCGCTTGTAATTTTTACATGGTACCATGCAAAAGTACTATCGAAGAGGTTTCATTTGAACGGTCACACCACAGGATTTCATCAACAGACTCAAAAGTTAGAACTACACTACATGCATGTCTCCATAGTTGACCCTCGGAGTGAAATGGTTAAAAGGATTGGATAAAATTTGTTATACATAATAATAGTACGTTGTGTTACTTCTTTAGGTTCCAGCCGTGAAAAGTTCTTTCAGTGTCGATGATGTCAGACTGGGAGAGGTGAGCTTAGTCACTTGTTGGTCAATTGTTGAGTTAGTTTTATTAAGAGGATACTGGTCTGAACAATTTTTTTTTACCACTGTTTGTCGCTTGTAATTTTTAAGTCGTAAATACGCGAAGCGACATCATACGAGAAAAAAAAAAGAATAATGTAACTCATTTTATCGGGCGATCGGCTGTAAACATTGAGCCCGCATATAATGGTCACCTGCCTTACCCATGGGGACGGCATTGGATGGAGGGGAGGGTGGGGAGTTGGACGCAGGGGGTGGGGATTGGTAGAGCAAAACGCCTGGGAGAGGGGAGGGGAGGGTACGGAGGTTAATTCGTATTCGCGAGTTGGCCAATGGGAATCTTTGATTTAATGTGTGATGAAGTCGTTAAAATTGATAATTTGATTTAAAATTTCTTATACACAAATTTTCTTTCAATCCAGACAATGCAGGGAGCTTTTCCATCTCGGTCTGTCATTCAGTTGATTGACGGTGGGAGTCAACATGACTCACAAATATGATACTGCAACGATCACGAATCGCGGGAAGTGAAGCCTGACAAGGGGAGGGTGTCATGAAAAGGCCATGCCACGAGGACCTTCGTGTATGATTTATAAATTATGCTTCTTCCTCGATGTTATTGCATTCGTAATATTTTTAATAGAGATTAGAAATTTCGTTATTCTGCGGTGCGGCAAAGGGAAAGAAGACTCTTCCATTTGGTTACTTTTGAAAGCAACAAGTACGAACAACAAGTACGAGTGCGACTTTTCAAGTCAAGTTCGTCTGCTCTAGATAAATATTTATCACACGAATTTTATTCCGAGATTCTTCTCATCTGCTGGTCAACAATATACATGTAAGGGACGCGACTTCAAAAGTCGTACTCGTACCCAATCTCGCATTCGCACTCAGATCTAAAAGACCCTGTTTATTGACGCCACCGCGACATCATACCGTGGGAAAACCATGAAAATCGAGATGTGGTCTTTTTGACGATACCTTATCTAAAGATACATAATGAAATTTGGGTGTTGTCCACGATATTTTATATCATTAAAAAGTGACTTCACAAGACCCATGAAACAAAGTTAAATAGTCAAAAATACACAATTATTAGTGTCTATTTTTCTAATTTCTATTTCACGGGTTAAGTTAAAGCACTCATATATTTGCTATCTCAGCAGAGCGTTTTTCTTTCTTTCCTTTTTTTACATTTTTCAGTCAATAACACATTTTTTATTCTGTATTGAATTAAAAGATATCACTAGAAGTTATAGGAGAAAGCATCTCATAGAAATAGTTAGATATTTATACATTTGCCGCAGTAGTCAATAGCGTTGTTTTTTTTAATTTTTTTTTTAACAATAGAAGAGTTTTGACGATAGTAGTTTAGGGTTTTTTAACAGACAACTATGCAAAAAACAGGTTTTAATTTCGTTTGCTCCGCGAAATTGTGCATTGCAATTATACATTTATTTATACATTTGGAGATCGGTATGTATATTTTTAAATAACGGAGTTTAATTTGTTAAAGAAAGTGGTTATCACAAAGAAAATTTAAGATAAGTATATTGTGTATAAATTTTATTTAAAAATGTAAAATCTGGCAACTTTAGATATTTTCACCGTTGTTGCCAAGTTTCTGTATTTATACGCTTTTGAATTTTCACGTGTTTATTTATGTTTATGATAGTTAGTTATTAATCTACGAGAGTATAAACATTTTTAAATAAAATACTTAAACAATGTTAAACGCGTAGTCAGTGTGCAAAAAAAAACAAATAAGTGGGTGGGTGAAGTAAATACGTGAAAAGTACTATGCACTTATTGACTGAGTGGTCGGGCCGGACGGGAAAATATTTGGCTCGAGGTCATGGCGTACGGACCGAGCGCAGCGAGGTCCGTACGCCATGACCGAGAAAGTACAAGAATAGGGTACATGACTAGAAAGTACAAGAATAGTCGTGCAGTGCGAGGTCGCTTGAACTCGAGCGGGGCCGGACGGCTTTTTGCGGATCGGCTCACGTCACCTTGCGATTCTATTTTCTGTAGGATTGCGTCAGCGGGGCCGTACGGTCATATTATAAGGTCGCTTATGAGGACCACCAAAAGTAATTATCGATGGTCACTTAGTGACTGACAGAATAACTACCGATGTCGATCGACACAGACACTTATAATTGGTCACAGGTAAAATAAGTCAGCCAAAGGTTCAAAATAACTTACTGTATTTCACTGCTTAGGTAATAAGCATACTTTATAATGATATATAAATATGCGATTGTGCAGCTCACGATTTGTTAATTATCCCTGACAAGAATGCATAAATAGTAAATTAAATACGTATGTGGAATATATATTATGGTTCATATCAATTCAATGAAGTAATGCTTATATACTGCTTAACACTGTTTCATTTTATCTGCCACATCTGGAGGCAAGGTTCAGACCTTCTCACTGGCGCAAAATACCATTAGATATTTCCGATTTATAAGCATTGGTACCAAAATTAATAGCCCATTTCCGAGTCGCTGTTAGTCTCCTTTTCAAACTGAGGCCAAGTGCAAAACCATTCATATGAAGACGAATTTTCTTTCACATGCAAACAAAACTATATCCATTTGAATGATTTTGCACTTGGCCTCAGTTTGAAAAGGAGGCTAAGTGCAACTCGGAAATGGGTTATTGCATTTCACATTTGATTGATCATTCTGGCTTACAGAAGCGTTTGCACGTGACGTCACGGCGGCCATATTGGTATCCTAAACGAATCCTATGGGACGTTAGCTCTATTCGTATTCAAACATTTCCTATTGTTTTAGCACTCCAATATGGCCGCCTGTTACGTGAGTGAAAACACTATATTTTTACCCTAACGATATTACTTATCTTTCAATTAAGAAAATCCAAATATCATTCTGCACAATATTGAAAAACAAATAGTACTATGCAAAAGTACTGCTGAAGAGGTTTCATTTGAATGTTCATACCATAGAATTTTGTTGACAGAATCAAAAGTTAGAACTACACTCATGTCTCCATAATTGACTCTGGGAGACAAAGGGTAAACCGTACAGGATGCATCTTCAGTAGGGTTGCACCTCTTCCGAACTTCTAATTTCATTAGACCTGGTTATCACGCACATGTATTGTTTTCAGGGCTAAGGTCCATTTTTCTGTTGTTTGTTCTGTTGTTTTCTTAGCGAATCATGTGAGGCGTTTGGAAAGGTGCAACCCGATCCCGCATCTTTGGCGGCGACTTTTTTGATGTTCCAATTTGAAGTGGATTTTCATTTACAAGTTTTCAATGAGCGTTACATTACAAAAATATGTTACAAACGAACAACACATTAATGTATTACTTTTGCAAAGACAACAATGAAGAATGTTTCGTGCAGATGTTTTCTTTCTTTTTGAATTTAATTAAATGCCTAGTTTTTTATATCTGGGAAACTAGTCAGCATATTTGCACAGATTTTTCCATGTTTTCAAAAAATGCGTCCGATGGTCGTTAGCAACCACTCTTTTCTTCACATGCATCATTCTTCACTTCAAACGATAGACGGATCACACTACAATGGCGTGGTTTTACCTTGAAGGAAAGTTAGAGAATTGCAGATGAGTAAATAGTTAACAACGAGTTAATTCCTACACAAACATTGTACAGTGTAACGAGGAACGTCGCCTTATATCCTGCGACGCCCATAAGGAGTCACGACGACGACGACGACGATGATGATGATGATGATAATGGTGATGATGATGATGATGATGATGATGATGATGATGATGATGACAACGACGACGACGATGATGGCGACGATGATGGCGACGATGATGGTGATGATGATGATGGTGATGATGATGATGATGATGATGATGATGGCATTGCTGATGATGATAATGATATCTTGTTAACTCTTGTAATGCGCCAGATCATGGGAAAGTAGATTTTCATTAACGTTTGCAGGGATGAAATAATTGCAATAGTTCAATACAGCATCGGGTGGAAGAAGATTTCCTACTCAATTCATTTGTTTAGATAACATCCAAGGAAAACAAGTAGAAGGAACATTGCTTCCCTGTGGTGATGTTCATTTTAGGACTTTTCTGGACGTTGGCACTCAAAGGCTGTTAACGTAGGTCACGGCATAACGTAGATTAAAACAAGAGGCTTCAAGCAGCCTATACTCATGCGCATGCGTAATAAAGTTTTTTTGAATGTTTTGTGAATGAAGGCTGTACCACAATGAAGCCAGTGATTCTTCTAAGTCTTATATATACGTAACGAGAACATCAGTAATGTAAGCAGGGTTGTAGGAGACGCTGTCATGATGCTTCAGTAACGCTGTTTTACCGGAAGTGAGACTAGCCGGAAGTAACTAAAAAGGTAGTGTAAATGGCAAAGCTATGAACCGGAAGTGCACAATTTAAAATATGCGTGCATAAGTTTGCATGCAAAATCGTGACACAAAATAATAATAAAAAGAAAAAGAAAAACGAAGGGCATTTTTTAACTCATTGAGCTTTGCGTATGAGTAATAACTATTGTTCACCATTGGTTTTTGCAGCTTGATCACTGAATCTCACTACAGATAGTCTCCTCTCACCAGGATTTGTTCCGTTAATTTCGTTGGCAAAGCCATTCACCTGAAAGAAATGTTTACAATCTGTCAGAACTGACTGAAAGAAAATATTGGAGATATAGTTTAAATCGTAAAGAGAAAAATATTGAGTGCCCAACAACCTCAGGCTGTAAAATAAAGTCTTACCCAGTTGACTCTTTTCTTTCTAGAAAGTGAAACGAACTCCTGTCTTGCCTGCGAGTCTGTGGTAAAATTCCAAAGTGTGACCATTGAAATGAAAGCGTCTGAGCAGTACTTTCCTGTGGTAACTGTTTATTATGCTGTACAAGGTGGTTCTAACTTTTGAGTCTGTGGATGAAATCCTAAAGTGTGACCATTCAGATGAAAGCTACTGAGCAGTACTTTCCTGTGGTACTGTTTATTATGCTGTACAAGGTGGTTCTAACTTTTGAGTGTGTGGATGAAATCCTAAAGCGTGACTATTCAAATGAAAGCTACTGAGCAGTACTTTCCTGTGGTACTGTTTATTATGCTGTACAGGGTGGTTCTAACTTTTGAGTCTGTGAATGAAATCCTAAAGCGTGACCATTCAAATGAAAGCAACTGAGCAGTACTTTCCTTTGGTACTGTTTATTATGCTGTAAAGCGTGGTTCTAACTTTTGAGTCTGTGAATGAAATCCTAAAGTGTGACCATTCAAATGAAAGCTTCTAACTTTTGAGTCTGTGGATGAAATCCTAAAGCGTGACCATTTAAATGAAAGCTACTGAGCAGTACTTTCCTGTTGTGCTGTTTATTATGCTGTACCAGGTGGTTCTAACTCTTGCGTCTGTGGATGGAATGCTAAAGTGTCGCCATTGAAATGAAAGCTACTGAGCAGTACTTTCCTGTGTTACTGTTTATTATGCTGTACAAGGTGGTTCTAACTTTTGAGTCTGTGAATGAAATCCTGAAGTGTGACCATTCAAATGAAAGCTGCTGAGCAATACCTTCCTGTGGTACTGTTTATTATGCTGTACAAGGTGATTCTAACTTTTGAGTCTGTGGATGAAATCCTAAAGCGTGACCATTCAAATGAAAGCTACTGAGCAGTACTTTCCTGTGGTGCTGTTTATTGTGCTGTACAGGGTGGTTCTAACTTTTGAGTCTGTGGATGAAATCCTAAAGCGTGACCATTCAAATGAAAGCTACTGAGCAGAACTTTCCTGTGGTGCTGTTTATTATGCTGTACAAGGTGGTTCTACCTTTTGAGTCTGTGGATGGAATGCTAAAGTGTCGCCATTGAAATGAAAGCTACTGAGCAGTACTTTCCTGTATTACTGTTTATTATGCTGTACAAGGTGGTTCTAACTTTTGAGTCTGTGAATGAAATTCTTAAGTGTCACCATTCAAATGAAAGCTATTGAGCTGTACTTTCCTGTGGTGCTATTTGTTTCCCGTTATTTTGCAATATAAAATTTGGAAATTGTTTATCGTTTTACATTAGAGCATGGATCCCATGACTTACACATGCACCGGTACAATATTTAAACCACTGATTTACAGGACTCCTGGTGAGTAAGCGCCAAATGTGTTGACAAAGAGAACAATAACAATAAACTAGAAATGAGTTCTATGCTTGTATCGGGTACGGACATCTAAAATCTAATCAAAACTCAAAGCAAATACATGTAGCGCCATCCCAAGCTTTGGTGCCAAGCGCTTTTACATCTGATCGGTCAAATGGTCCGATTTCTTTACCAGACAAAAGCGTAGTAGCAAGGCAAAACCAAGGCAAAGGCAAAGGCGAAGTACTTTTGGCACACAAAAAATGCTCCAAGACAATTAACTGGAAATTGGCCTGATATACACCCGGCATAGTAAATCGAACCCAATCGAACTAAATTTCAAACGAACTCAATCGATCTCAATTCATGGATTGAGTTCGATTGAGTTCGGCAATCGAACGAAATCGAACTCACCGAAAAGAAAAAAAGTCAATCGAACCCAATCGAACGTTCGATTTTCGAACTCGTGATTTGTTCGATTGAGTTCGGTCTCCGAACTCAATCGAACACAATCAGATGGATTGAGTTCGATTGAGTTCGATTTGTTCGATTGAATTCGATTTATTCGGAAATCGAACTCACTGAAAGTCCGGTGTTCGATTTCGTTCGATTGCCGAACTCAATCGAACTCAATCCACGGATTGAGTTTGATTAAGTTCGATTGAGTTCGATTTCCGAACGTTCGATTTACTATGCCGGGTATACACAGCCAGGGACAATTTGGCGCATAGAAGAGAGCTTGATGTTTTATTTATTAGTCTACAAGGATCCAAGGTACCTGGTTGACATGTCCTCTCACAGTGGGCCCCTCTTCAACATACACTTGGGGTGCTATATACGTATAATCAGTCTCGGCTGAGGCATTTCCATTCGTGACGTGAGGAAGATCAATCCATTTACCACTGTAAATAAAAGTTCAAATTCTTCATAATATAAAACACATTGTATTTCAGGTTTAAAGGGACTGTGTCAGTAATTTAGAATCACTTAGCAAGTCAAGTTATGTTAGCAATAGACCACTTTAACAGTTGCTTTCTTAGTGTCCTGGCCTTTGAGTGGAAGCGTGGCTGAAATTGTCCTTGTTATGATACCGATCTTGGAGCCTTTCAGATGTACATTTACCTAGTTAGCATAAGAAAAGCATTAGGCAGAAAGGTTAGTATCAATGCAAGGCCACCTCTTGCATCACTTCCACTCAAAGGCCAGGTCATCAAGCACGTAACTGTAAAATGGACGTCTCTTAGTTGAATAATACTTGCGCCTGCTTGCGGGCAAATTTCTGCTTGTCCAAAGTAAACGCCAGAAATCGCAAGCCACCACAAGTTAAGCCCCGGCTACACGTTCTAACATTGTCATATAACATTTGTTGATCTAACAATGTTAGAACGTGCAGCCGGCATGTTAGATGATGTTTGACTAACACTTTTTTGTTAGACGAATGTTTGATCGAAATCAAAACATTCTTCTAACAAAAAATGTTAGACAAACGTCATCTAACATGCCGGCTACACGTTCTAACATTGTTAGACCAACAAATGTTATATAACAATGTTAGAACGTGTAGCCGGGGCTTAAAAGTAAGCCCTAGCCAAACGGAATAGCACATTATCGTAAGTTTTCAATTGGCAAAAATTTGTGACTCCACTTGCCTTCGCGCGTCCATTGGTTGATTCATGGTCACGTGACATCTAACAAACAGTTTCCCGCCAATCGCCCATGAGCGGGCAACATTTGCGAAAGCGGGCAACACTTAAGGCCTGCACACACCACGGGACATGTTGCGGGGACATGTTGCAACGACAGTTTTCCTCGTGTGACATTTTTGAGAAAAAGTTCTGTCCCCGCAACATGTTGAAATTCAGCTGGTTTGAATTCGTGCCTTATGAAGCGGGGATAAAATGACCCCATTTCGATGTCGCATCGTGTGCACTGCTCTTGAAAACTGTCCCCGCTACAAAATAGGTGTAGTAGGCTCCTTTTTCTTTTCTTCTTTTCAGCCACTCGCGTATCCATCGTTTTCGGTCAACATAATTACCCATTTCTTCATCTAGTAACATCACTGACAGTAGTAGAAGCTTCTTTTTCCTTACCTTTTTCCTAGAGTCCGCCATCTTTCTTTGCTCGTACACTAGCTATAGTTTCCAGGCGCCCTCAGTGATTTCTGTGATTTTTATACCTCAATCCGTTTGTGTGCATCAGCTTGCGTACTGTCCCTGCAATATGCGCCTATGTTGTGCACACGAAGGGGCTTGTCCCCACTTTATGTTTCCGCAACATGTCCCCTAGTGTGTGCCGACCTTTATGACTGCACTGTTGTCCGCTAACGCACGTGATCAGACCGTGACAAAAGGTGGCATGATTATGATACGATTGATGTTTACCTCGAGTGCTCGGCGCGGTTTTCAAACTGTGTTGTGTTGTGTTCTTTGTGTTGCTATGTAAAAAATCACTTAATGACTGATTCCTCGGGAAACACTGAATTTTGTTTTCATCGTCTTCGTCTTGGGAAACATCGAGATTCTCGGGAAACAAAATTCACTGTTTCCCTCGGGACCAGCCAGTCAGTAAGTGTTTAGTGTTAGTCGTAATAGATAGCATAGTTTTAACAAAACTGAGGCGATAACTACTCACGTTGATTCCTCATACCGTTGACAAATGTCTGCAAAAACAACGTGAAAAAAGGACGTAAACAAGACAACAACACGTATATTTACAGAAATGGTTTTGAAAAATTATAAGCCAGGATAATAACAACGAACACTCCTAAGGAACAATACCCTAGTGGAACTAGTAATAACATGCATGCATAAAAACGAAAAAACAAACAAACATGTACTTCGAAATTGAAGGGCATAAATAAAATCATGTTTTGAAACTCAGTGTGGTTATCCCACTCTAGCTTCAGCCTCATCACAGACATGCGCAAATATGACCGGGAAGATAATGCTTCGACATTTTGAAAGGAGCGCGGGACATATTAATTTGGTTTCGAGGACTGACAAAAAAAAACAAGGGTTACTTGAAAAAGTTAACGCGAAACTTAAGAAATTACTTGGAATTACCGACGTCACAAGCAGAAGTTTCGTAACCTTGTTGAAATAAATCCAAACTAAGGCGCTTTGGAAAGGAATTCAATGAGGCAAAAGGTTCCACATAATGCTAAAACATGTTTCAAAAATGCGACCCATTCAACTGATAAGTTCGGGAGAAAAATTGGTCGCTAGGGTCGTCCTTAGTTTCCGAAAGTCCCCACAAGCACTATTCCATCAACAGGGTAGTTGATATACACCAAATTGAAGAAACGTTGACCCGTGAAAAGCTTAAATCATGAACGATGAGACCGAATGGGATTATGGGTAGGCATCATTGGCAAGCTGAGTAATATTCCATTTCTCGATAACCAAGATGTCAGTTTCTTTGCTTGAGACATTTTAGAGCATGATTCATGCATCTTGTGTTGATATAAGGGGCATTCTGTTAGAGACGAAGGTTAATTTACCCAATTTCCCAGTAAACCTTTGGGTCGCATCGTTCATGGTTTATGCTTTTCACCCGACAACGTTTCTTCAATTTGATGTATTTTTTTGTCGAATGGAAAGCATCCCACACAACTGACCAGCTTGTTCTATCAGTGTACCTTGTTTTTGGCTTTCCTCTTTTTGTGTACACAGTAATGAATTACTTGGAATTACCGACGTCACGAGCAGCAGTTTCGTAACCTTGTCTGTTTGGTTGAAATAAATCCTAACTAAAGGCCCTGTCACACTATTGCGTATGAGAGAAACGTATGACTTGCGTATGAAAATTCATAAAATAATTTTCATTCGCACAAAATGACCAGCGTACTTGACCTATGAGTAACGTGCCTCTAGCGTAACTCTCGCGTATTCAGCGTATTCCTAGCGTATAAACCATACGTCCGAATACGCACAAAATTTTTAAGCATGCTTAAAAATTTTCTTCTGCCTCGCCGTATGCCAGCGTATGCCACGGTATGCGACCGTCCTTCAAACGTATACAACCTATGCCTAACGTACCCCTAGCGTATGTCAGCGTATACCAGCGTATGAGTGATATTTTTCATACGCTGGCATACGCTAGTACGATACGCAATAGTGTGATAGGGCCATAAGGCGCCTTGGACAGGAATTCAATGAGGCAAAACGTTCCACATAATGCTAAAACATGTTTCAAAAATGCGACCCATTCAACTGATAAGTCCGGGGGAAAAATTGGTCGCTAGGGTCGTCCTTAGTTTCCGAAAGTCCCCACAAGCACTATTTCATTAACAGGGTAGTTGATAAATTTTTTGTCGAATGGAAAGCATCCCACACAACCGACCAGCTTGTTCTATCAGTGTACCTTGTCTTTTGGTTTTCCTATTTTTGTGTACACAGCAATGAATAATGGCGCAAACCAACACCAAGAACACAATTCCACCAATGGCGGCGAGCAAAGCAATTGCCAATGAAGGCAGGGACTTTCGCGGGGCAGCTGCTGATGGTGGTACAGCTTGAACTGTAGTTGGGGCAGCAGTGGTTGCTAAAGCAGAATGAAAAAAAATTAAGTGTTATTGTCAGCTAATAAGCTAAGGTCCCGTCCAAACGGATGTGTTTTTCGTTTGAAAACACATTTTTTGCGTTTTGATGTCTTGCCTGCACGAATGCGCATCGAAAATGCAAACTTTTAAAAGCGGTCTCCAGAGTGTAATCTTTTGAAAACCTCTCGAAAGCGGGTCCCAGACAAGTGACAGTGGTATTGTCAGCTAATAAGCTAAGGTCCCGTCCAGACGGATGTGTTTTTCATTTGAAAACACATTTTTTGCGTTTTGATGTCTTGCCTGCACGAATACGCATCGAAAATGCAAACTTTTAAAAACAGTCTCCAGAGTGTAATCTTTTGAAAACCTCTCGAAAGCGGGTCCCAGACAAAATATGTACTTATTGACTGAGTGGGAGGGCCGGATGGGAAAATATTTGACTCGAGGTCCGTGCGCTATGACCGCGAGCCAAATATTTTGTCATCCGGCCCGACCTAAATTTGTCAATAAGTATTTTATCATATGACCAATCTGGAGACAAAATGTTTTCAAATGTCAACACGCAAGGCCGTACGGCTTTTTCCAGCCCCGCTCGCGCCAATGCGTACAGCCCTCATACGGGATTTTCATCAATTCTTTTGCAAAGAAAAGGCTCGCCACGCCGTACGAGTCTATTCATCTAATAAATACACTACTTCTACTTCTATCATCAGTTAAGTTACAACGCACAAAGTTCCAGGGGAGGACATCTTGTTTATTGACACAGTTTCCCAATAAAGAAAAATTACAGATGTAGCGTCAATCACACGGGCCGTAGACTTTATCCCAAGGTTGAAGGTTAAAGTTGAAGCAAATGTCATGCTCTTGCCTTAAGTAAAGATCTAAGGCAAGTTTACTCCCCCAATAGTCTGCACTAATACTGTGAGTTAAGTGAACTAAAGCCTGCACAAGTACATGTAGCTAGGCATATGAAGTGCTCTAATCAGCCTTTATCACGCGGCGGCCATGTTGACTCCCCGGGCGGAGAATATAAAATGCTTTGTTTTTGCCCGCCCCACCTCGTTTACAACTTTTTCACTGCGAAGCTGGGCGGCGTGTCTTTATACAAAATGGCGGGGCGTGATAAAGGCCTATTACAGGCTTAGCGGCTTCTTTAAAAATACTCAAGGTGGAAGAAGCAACTGCTTCTTAGGGAAGCATGTTCCACACTCTGATAGTTATAGGGAAAAGAGAGTAACTATAGGCTATTAGTAAAATTCAAGTATTTTCAATCAGATAGTTTTTAGATAGCGATGACTTCCTGGAATTGGAATAGGCCATTTTCGATTTGCCTTTAGCCTCTCTTTCAAAGCGAGGCTAGGTGCGAAACCTTTCATATGAAAATGAGTTTTCATTCACACGCAAATAAGACGTGTTTGCATGTGAATGAAAGCTCATTTTCATATGAAAGGTTTCGCACCTAGCCTTGCTTTGATAGAGAGGCTAAAGGCAACACGGAAATGGCCTATTGAATTGATATTAATCTTTCTACATCGCAAACACCGGATTCCGCTAGACCCCAAAAACGTTAATCTGTGTGATTTCATTAAAGGAGTCCTCCCCCTAGCTCTGACGCCTACTACTTCTTGATTTTCATTTTCTTTTAAACAATTCGACAATGTTTACAAATAATTTTTTAGAAAGCTGCCGACTGTACTTAGCTCTGAGACCAAGAATAATTTACACATTTAAAACTGACAAAATATTATGGTAAACAATAGGAGAGCATTAGAAAGAGATAACCATTAACGGAAGTCTAACAATATATGAAAGATAAATTATAAGTAACTCACGCGGTAGAACAAGGCGAAGTGTTTCTCTTTCTACTGGAATTAATAGAACACTGCCATTGTTGACGGACCCTTTTAAGACCTGAAGCAATTCCTCGACAGTTTTGTCTCCTTTGATGAAGAACAAAGTAAAGTTTACCACAACGCTTCCATTTCTGTCAATACAAAAGTAGCAAATGATTATTAATAAGAATCAAGTCTCGATGTGTACCAGCCAGAGTCATTGTGATTTGCCAAGTGCTGGAAATCTCAATTTAAAGATGGCTTCTAAAGATCGGGCAAATTACAGGTTTTTATACTGCCAGGGACCCAATCTTCAAAATACAGACGTTTGAGCGGGAAACATAACTAGGTACGGTGTACGTCCCGTGAGTAATGTAAAAAATAACAAGCGATTCACTCTTACATGATGCTATTAACTTTAATGTGACCAAACTGTGGGTCTTCTTTGTACAACGCAGATATCTACAAAAAAGGCATGAAATAAATAAACAACAACAACAATTTATTGACAGTAGTTAAAATAGAAACAATATTGATTGTCCCGCAAATTAGAAATAGCTACGAAGCTAATCTAGGCGGGGCAAGCAAAACAATAACACACTTTACAAAAAGAAAACTATGTACGGTCTCCAATCCTCGATTTTTTTTCCAAAACTACTTTCAACCTGCATGTGCGACCACCTCTCGTAAGCGACCACTTTTCCAAACTACCAACTTTTTTTCCAGTGAGATAAGTTTTGGAAAAAAAATCGAGGATTGGAGACCGTACATGGGGCCCTGTGCCGGGACACTTAAATACCTTTGCTTAGTTGAACCCTGCTTCCTTCTGTGGGCATCGAGAAGCGCAACTACGATTTCCATTTTTGATTTCACCATTTTATTTACTGGGATTCTAAGGTATGATTCAAATTTAGGCAGTCATCAAACTGTGTGCACACAAGTGCCGTGCCCACAAATGGCCTCCTTGTTCAACTCTTCGAGGTGGTGCCCATACCTGGTATGCTCGATTTATAGAATAAACACAGGTCTACAGACTTTACTCATCTGCACCTGTGCCTGAGCACCGTCCAAGGGCACTAAATTCTGAATAGAGCTTTTAACCTGGGCATGTTTGTTAACCCATTTCAGATCATATGATGTTACTCCAGAAAGTTGGTTCTTATAAATTTTTGGCGATGTAGCAGCTCTCGTAAGGTCTCACACCATTGGTTCGATACTCTTGGAGAGAACAATACAACAAACAACACAACCGATGGCTCCTAAGATAGAGTCCGTGCTGTTTTTTGGACATAAAATTCAAGGAGTATTCAAACACTAAAAACTGAGTTTTCAAGGAGTATTCAAAGCAAATTTACTTTGTCTTGCACTATGTTTCGAAATGTTTTCATTGGTCAATAGCAACTTTCAAAAAGCTCCCCCAGATATAAAATGCATTTTAAGAGACAACCAATCCCCTATTTAGAAATCTGCGCTCAATCCCTGAATTACTTTAATACAATCCTGATTTATATCCCATCCGAATAAAAATTGAAGGAGTTTTCATTATTTTGAAAGCACTTTCAGCAAAAATTCTTCTTTTCAACGGCTTTTCAAGCGCCCTTGAAATCTAAAATTAAATTCCAAGGCTTTTCAAGGACTTCAAGGAATAGCACGAACCCTGTAAGAGCCTTAAAATCAAAAGCAATCGCAACACCTAAAACAATGGAACTGCTACACTAACGTATTTTTTTTTGTGTGTATATGAATGTATAATTTCTAGAAAGGTAAAGGAACAATTTCTTTCTGGGGAATGTGCAAATACGCCCAGGTAAAAAGGTTTATAAGGCATATCAAAGACGTCTTAAAAAAAGAGAACAACTTACACTCTCGCTAAACTGGGTGCTTAAATCTCTGAACATTGCACTGCTATGGTTTTGGTAATCTTCATGATATTGGTATTGGTTCCTTCCAAGTGTCACTTGCCCCTCTACAATGTCTGTTTTTAGGGGAACTGCAAAGCAGGAAAAACAAAAAGAAATTAACGCCTTTATTCCTAAGAGCATACAAGCTCATCAAAGTACACTCATTTTGTATATCTTTTGAAAAACATGCACCACATTGAACAACACCGCTAACACTGTCACTATTTATTTATTTATTTATTTATTTATTTATTTATTTATTTATTTATTTATTTATTTATTTATTTATTTATTTATTTATTTACCTTCGCCAAACTAGAATACAGAACTTATATACATAAAAACTATTAGGCCGGGAGACCACTACAGCCTAGCCAATTACAGTGGATCCCTCATCAAAATATGTCAGGAATGTTCATTGTGTCACGGCCAATCAATTTGCATTTTGTCTTCATGATCATATTTCACATTTAAAGGCACACAACACTGTCCCGGCTTACATGCAAATATCGTGTTTTCATGATTGTGGCCAGCACCTTGCTTTAAACTTACTTTATTATCTTGAAAATGAAAGAAACCATCGACAAAATAACGGCTAGAAAAGTCCAAAATTTAACAAGAATGGCAAGTTTGATTTCTTGACCGCCTGTCAATAAATCAAATTCCATGAACTGTAATCCACTTCATTCCTTGTAATCACGCACTTTATCTCCAAACTACTGCTTTTGTTTTGCTCTGTAGAGTCCTTTCATCCAACTAAGTTGTATATTTGGTGGCACTTGGCGATAAAACGTGGAAATAAGCTAAGCAAAATTTTGCTATTTCGGCAGGACAGTACTGTCGCTTTGACCTCCCAGTTTATATCGAGGCTTGTTCCTACTTGTTTCCTATTTCCGTCCAGCCCCCTTTAGAACGAAATCAGTGTTTTTGAATTTAGACTTCTTTGAGGTCCCAGAAATTTTTTTCAAACACCGAAATAAAATAAAAGAACAGCCATTTCAAATTATCGTACTTACTCGGTTCATCGCAGTTATTTCCTTGATAACCATAGCTACAGTTGCAGAGATACGTGGTACCTTTCACGTCTGTGCAGTTTCCTTTGAAGCAGGGATTCTGGGTGCAAGGTCTCACTGTTTAACATAAATATATAGTGTCTAGTTTTCTAGCAATTTAGCTAATTATCAACGATAGTAAAGATAGTAAGTTGGCCAGTACCATTACAAGCTTTTGCCAGTAACGACAACGACCACTTCTTGAGGTGCTTTTACAACTGGACTGTTAGAACCGTACATTCCATCTCACTTTAATTTTCAAAGTGAAACAAATGAACCTTGCATACGCTAAAACAAATGTTACATCCCTCACTAACAACCTCCATATCGAAAGTCAAAAGGTTAAGCACAAGTCCATGGCTAAGCCTAGCAGGACAGCGCTTTTCTCAACAGCATAAAGCAAAGTATACTAAGTGAGTTGGTATAACACCTTCACCTGGATTGATACTGGTCCATCACAGGTGAAGGACGGCATAACAATACACAAGGACACAACAGACGGAATAAGGCTCCTTAACCTTCTGTCGCGAGATCTTCCTCCATCAGAACATTAGTATCTTGAATGACAGTTTTCTTGGAATAATTTGCACACGCACGTTACAATACACACTTACGACATAAGCATGAAAGTGACGCCTAAGGGCCACATCGCAATTAAATGGCAGAAGAGCAGTCTACAACTACGATTAAAAAACTCTCACAAATGCTGCGCCGCTGCGCTTTGTAATAATCGTTCCGATAAATATATGTTATTTGCCGGCCGGGAGGTCCGTATAGGAAAAAACTGTGCCCGAGGTCTTGAGTACGGCCCGAGGCCGCAGGCCGAGGGCCGTACTCAAGACCGAGGGCACAGTTTTTTCCTATACGGACCGACCAAGGCCGGTAAATAACTTATTTATTTTTTTCCTACTTCAATTCTGCGATTTGCCGAGAAAATCGTGATACACTTGTACAGCTTTCCAAGAAATCATGTCTTTACGCGCCGCGTCAAGCAAAACTGACACAATGCGTGCAAAACCTAAATTAACTCGGTAATCTTCACAACTTTTTCATTCATAAACAAAAGAACTTACTTTGCAAAGTGAACTCATTTCTATTAGTTTATATGTCTCTCGGTAGAATAAACGGCTGTTGTGTTTGCTTCTGGTGAGGATTAGAGAGAAATGTTCTTGCCCACAGCGAAGCCGTGGAAAGCTGAAGATTAACCTTTTCAAATTTTTGTTTTAAAGAAAAGTCGAGCGTAATTCATTCATAGCAGTGCGAAAGCTTAAACTGAGCTATTCTAATTTAAAAATCATATTTTCTTGAATGAAAACTTACAGAATTTAGATAAAAGAAGGTAACAACTGCGAAATAAAATCATTTAAACCGAGCAATGTAGTGAAAGTCCAAATTATCTCGTAAAATCCGATCGTGAAATTGCGTGTATTAAAATTTATATTGACAACAAGCTAGTACAAAACTAGAATCAAATGAGAAATTTAAGCAACACTTTTTGATGAAAATTAACAGAATCTCGATTAGAAGAAAAAAGAAAGGGAAAAATAAGAACACTTGAATCAAATGGAGTCAAAAACTTTGAAAACAAGCACAAGATTGTGTAATTACAGTAAGCTTAATTTTTTAAGCCAAAAGCCGCTTTGTAAAAATAAAAACAAACGCCGAACAAACTAAGAAATCAACAAATCATAAAATCCAAACTTGTACTCGCCTTTTTTAGGAATAACATTGACCTTTAAGTTTACGGCTGATTCCTCCTTCCACCCAGTAGTTTAATCTCTCTTTCTTCATTGAGTCTTTTTGATATTTCGTCTTTAGCGTGTTTTCTGATCTTTGTATGTCAGCCGACCGATCAGCCATCCATGGTGAAACTTTGCTGGTTTTCTTCATTGATTTCTTCATTTGTGTCGTTAAATATTTTATCTGGCCAATAAAATTCACATTCGCTTTGGTAGCTTTCGTCTGGGTCCATAATTAACGAGAAAATTCAATAAAACCAGGGCTTACAAGTTTAAAACAACGGAGTCATATCAACTCACGAAAGCGTTACCGTGCCCGTGGGCAGAGATAGGAAAATCCGGACCGCGCTAAGAACCAACCAGATTGCAGGATTCGTTACCGTGCCCTCTTGGAAAAAAATAATATTAAAGACTTAACGTTTCATGTATTTCCGAAGGATGCTCACCGAAGGTTGGTTTCTCCACCGTCCACTTTTCAACTGACTTTCATTTACTATAACTGCTCCAGGAATATCTTCCGGGGTTAATTTTTAATCTGTAAATCACAAATCGCTCTTGTTTCCGCCCCCATATTTACTTTTTTTTAAGTTTGCGGTACATTTGGTGGCCCTTAGGCCTCGCTTTCATACCTACGTCGTAAGTGTCTATTTGACAAAATTCGTTGAGAAAATAATAGTAGTGCAATTTAACTACGTGCTCACATAAAAAATAACTTGCCTAAAACAGTGACAGTTGCACTGGCAGATGCCGGTGGATTTATCCCATTTGTAGCGTTACATGTGTATGTCTTCACATAAGGAGTACTGGAGCTGTTAATAACAAGCGTCTCCTCAGAGCCAACTATGCCACTCTGTCCGACCACCGTGTAAGAGATTGTGGGCACAGGGTTACCAACAGCTTCACAGGAAAAGTTAACTTGTTGCCCAACCCAAACTTCTTGGTCTTTGGGCCGGGTAACTATCTCTGGAGGATCTGGTAAGATTAACACACATTTGTATTGGTTTAAGCAGACAAATAAGTGTTTTAAAGCGGCTATATCATGGGGTTTTGACGTTTTGGGGTCCAAACTGCCCCAATTTTGAAATAAGTACCTTGAATGCTCATAGAACAATAATATATCAAGTGACTTTTCGAAGAGAGAATCGACCTTAATCTGAGTTTTAGTGAATTTTCCGAGACACACGGCAAAAAACTTCAAGCAATCCATTTCCATCCAAGCCGTCCTCAGCCCAAGACACTCGTTTTCACTCTCAGAGTAATAGTACAGTAATTTTAAACAAAACTACATCGATGTTTAAAGGGGCTATATCACCAGTTTCAGTGTTACTTTAAAAACCCAAAAGACATCTTTGTATCAGTGAAACCCCAAAAATAATGGTCCAGTTTTGTTTAAAAGTATTCTACTAGTGCTCTAAGAAAAAAGTGATTGTCTTGGGCTGCAGAAGGCCAGGATGGAAATGGATTGCATCTGAAAAAAATTAGGCTAACTTTTCAAATTTATCGAATGTGTCTCTCGCTAAAACTCTGATTATGGTTTATTTTACTTCTAAAATTTACTTTCTTCCTCTTAGTGTTCTATAAGCATTTTGTGTACGACAAAGGTACTTAGTTTTAATTTGGGGCAGTTTGACCCAAGAACCTCAAAATCATCATCAACGTAAAGGGGGTAGGGTAGGAGGAGTGAGTAAAAGGTAAGAGGGGGTGGGGTAGGGGGAGTGAGTAAGAAGTAAGAGGGGGTAGGGTAGGGGGAGTGAGTGCGAGGTGAGAGGTAAGAGGGGGTAGGGTAGGGGGAGAGAGTAAGAGGTAACAGGGGGTGGGGTAGGGGAGTGAGTGAGAGGTAACAGGGGGTGGGTAGGGGAAGTGAGTGAGAGGTAACAGGGGGTGGGGTAGGGGGAGTGAGTAAGAGGTAAGAGGGGGTAGGGATGATTTAAAAATGTAAAAGACTGAAAATCTGCCAATCGGGCCTCATATTTTGGCAAGAATCTTAATTAAAAACTGCTTTAAAGATCCAAACAGTTTTGTCATTATGTGTCGAGATTATCATCAGTACATCATTACACACATACATGTACATTTAAAACGATTGACATGGCTTACAGTGCACGATAACTGTAGCTGTGACATTGTTGTGTTCACCAACTCCATTCCAAGCTGTACATGTGTAATCTCCAGCAGCCTGTCTCTGTACAGTAGCAATGCTGTATGTCTCTCCTTGATACAACACTGTTGCACTGCCATCTTTTGACCACGTGATGTTGGGTGTTGGATTACCAGTTGCATTACAGTGAAGAGTGACATTGCTTCCTTCCAGAACAGTTTGGTTGACTGGACCGGTGTCAATGGAAGATGGATCTGAATAATAAAGACTTGTGTCAACTGGAACACCCTAGTTACGTTCTGAAAATTATCCATAACACTAAACGTTGTTAATTAGTGTAAATAAATCCTGCAGTGTTTCGACTTACTGTCAAACCAAATGTTCTTTGAAGGCAACTTTGCAAACTTCCGCCACAACATTGGTATTTTGATTGACAGTTTGCTTCGAGCAAGTTGGAAGTTACGCGAGCAAGTTCCTATTTCAAACTTGTTGTCAGTTGCAAATTACGAATTTTTGTGAAAACACGTCCTTCTTCAGTTATGGCTCACGTACATCGCAATTCCAGCTCGGTTGAGAAAAGATAGGGAATAATTCCCTTGTGGTCGTCTGGTGTAAAACAACAACAAATCGCAGGCATTGTTGGATTATCAAAAGAAAACTGTATCCAATATTGTAAACAGATTTTAACAACACGAGACTTATTTTCTCGGTAAACCTGGCTGGAAGGAATTCTACTCCTGACATCGTAGAGTTTGTGGAATACCAAGTACTTTCAATTCAGAAATGTGGCAACTGACAAAAAGTTTGAAATAGGAACTTGCTCTCGAAAGTTGCAACTTGCTCGCACAACTTCCACCTTCCTCAAAGCAAACTGTGAATCAAAATACCAATGTTGCGGCGGAAGTTTGCAAAGTTGCCCGCAAAAGAACATCCGGTTTGACTGTAAATAGAAGTTCATCAGCTGACCACTAGTAAGTCTTGATGTTACTTTTTTCGCTATTTTTTACAAATTTTCAAGACCTAGTACTTGGCAGTGTCAACATGAACCTTTGTAATTAATATTTTGAAAAAAACTACTAACTCCTTCTTACTCTGGCAGAAAGAAAGAACCAACACAGATAACGGAAGATGATTGCCTCTAGTGAGAACATCGACCTACGCATGTTAAAGAAGAAGTCTTAAACTTACTTATTAACGGGATGTATGAGCTACATATAATTATTGCTTTGAACTGAACTTATTGAGCTTGAAGCCAGATTGGAGCATTCACAATACTTACAGTGCACTGTAACTGTAACAGTGGCATTTGTCTTATCTATCTTATTCCGTGCTGAACATATATAGTCGCCAGCTTGTTGTTGAGTGATATTGTAGATGGTAAACCTTTCTCCTTTGTACAACACTGTAGCATTGCCATCTTTTGTCCATGTTACGTTGGGGGTTGGATTTCCTGTTATATTACATTGGAGGGTGACATTGTGTCCTTCAACTGCAGCAATGTTGGGCAGTAAACCTTCTACTGAAGGTGGATCTATTGGTAAATAAGAGGGAGAAAGAAAACAAAAGGTACTGTGAAGCAAACTTAATAGACTACTTAAACTAACAATAACGCACTGTGCCATTGAGCACACAAAGCCATTACTTCATGTTTGGTAGATGTACAGAAATCCATGGGACCCTATCCATGTGACAATTAGGAACACATCACGCTCTAGATCACGTGAACGGGTGACGGAAAAGTACATCCTTCCTTGTGTTACGTGCTAGTTTTCCAGTTTTGCGGATGGACTTAGTGAAGTCGTTTAGAACTTTGGAACTTGTTTGTCGTCCATGTCAAAAATGGAAACTTACAGGTTAACCAAGGTCATAATAGAACTCAGAATCACGTGCATATTCTCTATAAAATATTTTTGTTTTTTTTCTCGTCAAAACTGTCTCCTCATGTTCCGTTGTTTACTGCAACTTTTCAACTTTTCTTTCCATGTACAGTTGTTGCATAAGAGGTATGACACATTCATTTGTGGACTTAAGAGCTTCAAATAAACTAGTTTATGACAACATAGTACAGCTGTTCCAAGAAAGATTACCAATCAGAACCATTCAAGTGTATGTGACAAGACCGAAAGGAACTATGGGCTGTTGTCTACGCTTTGAATTCGAAAGACATAAACCAGCAAGAAAGGGGGTTTCCAAACGTTCTTTGCTTTACGGTATTGTCGCGTACACTTTAACACTTCGATGTGACAACCTATCTCGAAGAGGACTACAACATCACTGAATCTTTTCCCTTTTTACTGTTTAAAGCTAATTTCTTTTAAAGCTTATTAAAATCTTCATTGTTGAACAAACCGACCAACATGTTTCACATGGTGTTTAACGCATGGACATTCGCCTAATAGCCTTTAATTTAGTAGAAAAAGATGCTTATCGGACTACAGTTTTCATTATAAATACTCAATTACATTGTCGGTCAAGTACATATGTCACAACTTACAATGTACAGTTACTGTAGCTGTAGCATTGGTGTGTTGACCAACTCCATTCCATGCTGTACATGTGTAATCTCCAGCGGCCTGCCTTTGTATAGTAGCAATGCTGTATGTCTCTCCTTGATACAACACTGTTGCACTGCCATCTTTTGACCAAGTAATGTTTGGTGTTGGATTACCAGTAGCATTACAGTGAAGAGTGACATTGCTTCCTTCCAGAGAAGTTGAATTAACTGGACTAGACACAATCGTAGAAGGATCTAGAAAAAATAAAATAAATAAAACCTATAAAGTAGAAGACCAAAGAAAAACATGTAGTGACCAGCAATTCTGGATATTTGACTGATGTAGGACCTTGTACAAGTAATTCCAACATGAATTGTAGCTACTTGAGAGGGACCCTGTTGCAGCCATTTGCTTCAGAATGTCCTTTTTTGTTATCCCAGTGTCGAAGTCACAAACAGGTTGGCCATGTTAGTCGGAAAGCTTATGGTTTTACTTCAAATGTGCAACGATTAAGAGGCAACCATGGTAGGTATGCAGCTATATTTTACTATGGCTGAATGCAGCTAAATTATTACTATGGCTGATATTAGGGCACGACACTAACACTTGCAAACTCGCAAAATAAAAGTGTTTTTGGAAGTTGCAAGTCTGAAAAATATCCTCTAGCAAACTTTTGCTAGTAAGCATTTCTCTAATAAAAGTTGGAAAGAAAAAGTGAATGTTCTTGGAGAATTTTGTGGCAAAAATTCAGAGATCATTGAATGTCATCTTCGAGAGAAAATAAGCATTCACATTTTGCTTGAATCAGCAACGCGACAGAAGAGAATGAATTTCACGCTTTGTGAGCCACATTTGTTGTAGATGTCTAAAATGACTGCTTTTTTAAAGAGGCCCAACCCTCTAAGACTACCGGTAAAGTGACTGATGATGACAAAGTCTTGCCTGACAACCCCGAGCCTCCAAAGAAACAACAGGACAACAATGGCAAAGAAGACCACAAAATTAAAAGTACACTATTTAGGTATTTTTCCTTATTTTCAGAGCCATCATCAAAGAGAAAATGACTGCCAAGAAAATAGCTAGTGACCTTACTAGTTTTGCTAGTAGAAAAAAAATCTTACTAGCAAAACTTTGCTAGTGGACTAAAAAATTAAGTTCGACTCCTGGATATGGTTTATACGTGTATATATGTAGGAACTTTATTATTGATACTTACAATACACGCTGACAACAGCTGCAGCTTCAACAGATCCCACATAATTAGTGTTGATGCATTTGTATTCTGCCCCATCATCTACTCTTGTTAAATTGTCCAAGCGAAGTATCTCAGAGGAAGACAGAGTTGTGTTTCTCCCTGCCTTTATCCATGTTACATTTGGTTTTGGACTTCCAGTTGCATTGCAGAATAGAACTACACTGTTGCCTTCAATGATTGTTGTATTGGAAGGTGCAATCACAATTACTGGGGAATCTTCAAAGGAAAAAACAAAGTGTCACTGATTCACAAGTTTAATTTTAAAAATCAAGGCGACGACTAACTGTGGCATTTTAAAGGCCTGTTTATACAGGTGAGTTTTTGTGCAATTTTTGTCACACTTTTCGGTGCAATTTTTGTCACGCACAAGTTGCATCTTTAAATCGCGTGTGTAAACTTGTGGCAATTTCAGTGTGATTTGGGAGTGATTTGTCACGCGATGTCGCAGAGGTTTCGAACATGTGCGAAACCTGATGCAACTTGGCAGCGATTTTTGGGAAGTCACAGCAAATCAAAGCAAATGTCGCACCCAAATGGCACAGAAATCGCCGCTAGTTTACACTTGCGATAAAAGTTACATTGGAGAGCGGACCTTAGCAAACCAAATTCTACATTGTGTATTGCTATAAAAATACTCCTATCTGTTTTGCAAAACGAAATAGAAGCAATTTTTCATATACCCAGGACCTTAGCTGCGAAAAAACGTTATTTTTTTATCACTTTATCTAAAGCATTCCTTACTTCTTAAATCCGAGAAACATATTTCCATCAATAAATAACTAAAAATAATGGTCACATTATTAAGTTCATAATAACTGTTTGGCTTCAGATGAAATGTGATTTTAAAAGGTTGGGCCAATTTTGTATAATTTTCCTAAATTTACATAAAGTTTTCTCTAGCTTCGAAATTAACATGCAATATTCTTCTTCATGTTAGAAGGATATTGTGCATGAGCAACAGTGCCAGTATGCACACCATTAAAATATATTTAAAGTAACACTGAGCAAAATCCCTTTGACCCGTGGTTCCTTTAACCAGTCATAAATCTGTATATTACATGTCTTTTTCCAAACACTCACAGTGAACAGTGATATTTGCAACAGCTGTAGCAGGAATCTCCACTCCATTGCTGACTGTACACTGATACTGGATTATGTGATCAGAGGTCCCAGGTCTGCTTACATTCATAACTGTGAGTGAAGAGTTGTGTGACAGTACTCCAGATTGACCAATGCGTACCCAGTGTATCAATGGAGAAGGAACCCCACTAGTATTGCAGGTTAGAGTGATATTCCCACCTTCAATTACAGTGTCAGTCTGAGGAATCACATTCACAACTGGAGCAACTGAAAATCAATATAGCATCGAATGCACAAGTTAGTGACTAAGTTACTTGCTTATTAATGCAAACACCATTTAAGTACAGACATTGAGTCACTCTGCTTATGGTACCAATGACCTAGTGTTCAAGAGGTGCCTGAATGAGGTGTGGATTTATTCAATGAATAAGACCAGAAACAGTAACTGGATTGCACATTAAGTTGTACCAACTTACCAACAACAGTGACACTGACAGTGGCATTGTATCCTGTGCCGACTGTGTTGATAGGGACACACGTGTACACTCCATCTGCCTCAACTGTGATGTTGAACACACCTGAGCTGCTGTTACCAATAATGGTGTCATTAAAGTAGAACTGATACACATGAGCAACAGGGTTGGCTTCTGTACTGCAGTTTAGTGAAACAGTGGAACCACGCAGCACTGTGGTGTTGGTTGGAACAGTTGCAAGAGCTGAACCAGTTGGTTGATCTAAGGAAAAAAGATAACAGTCTCAATTGAATGAACATAATTCATTTATTGAATGGAATGTATGAACAGTTACACGCAGCAAAGTACATGTACTCTTAAATGTCATGGAAATCTGTGACTTGACCTTTCAAGCAAATTTTACTTACAGTGTACATCAACTGTGCAGGAGTCGGTGCTGTTGTTACCAATGCCATTCCAAGCAAGACACGTGTAACTGCCTGATGCATTCCTTTTAATAGATTGTATGACAAGCATCTCATTGAATGATACAACTCCACCTGTACTTGTTTTGATCCATGTGATATTGGGGGCAGGATTTCCAGTTGCATTGCAGTAAAGTGTTACATTATCACCTTCAGTAACTAGAGTAGAACACTGTTGGATAGTTACAGAAGGTAAATCTGGAAGATATACATAAAAGAACAGGTTTAAAACCAAGATTTAGTTACCTCCATGTTAGCACATATACAGCTAACAGCTAGCTCAAGACTTTCTTATATCTTGGCATTCTGGTTTTACACCATATAGGCCAGTAACTCTTGGAGATATACCCAACACTGCTAACGTAATTTTCTCATTTCTCCTTTCAGTAACTACAGCTGTGGATAAGGTTGTCAACCTTCTAAATGAGATTTCTTATCAAGACTGCATTCTTTTGTTATTAGTCTGGATATCCCGATTCCATTTTAGAAATAACGTTATCGACTTAAAATAACAATTGCCATTAGGAATGATTTTTTTTTCTATTCTAAAAAAAAGAAAATGTTTCCTGAAGGGGTGTATCTCTGCCAATTTTAAACAAACATTAATATTCATTCTTCCATTGAAAGAAAAAATAACAAACAGGATCTGAAAGATCCAAAAGAACGTAATTTTCCTAATCCAGAATTGAACAAGTCACAAGTTATCAAACTCACATCCTCTGTAAGTCGCTGCAATAAGTTACTTAGTAAATACTCACACAACACAGTAATCAAGGCAGTAACTTCCACTGGTCCAACATAATTTTGCACTTTACATTTGTACACCGCTCCATTATCATCTCTCATCAGGTTTGTCAGATTTAGAGTCTCTGATGTAGACAGTACACTGTTGTTTCCTTGTTTTGTCCATGTAATGTTTGGTTGTGGATTACCAGTTGCATTACAGAACAAGCTAACTCCACTGCCCTCTACAACTTGTTGAGCTGATGGAGCAGAAATAACCTCTGGGGGATCTGCAAAACAGAGTCAGTTTTTGTAAAGTTAAAAAAAAAATGACATACAGTGTAATAAACTGTATGTGGTACATGTATATACATGTTACTAAAAATGTGATTGTTGTTCATCGTGGTGTGTAAGATAGGTAAACGATTTTTTTTCGTTTGTCTCACGATGGAGTCACTTTAAGATGTTGATCGCGACGTTTCAACTGCTATTACTGCTAGTCTTCATCAGGCGATGAGGTAGATTGGTTACGTGTCGCTTATGTAGCACGTTGGCTTGTTGCTATCGGTGCATTTCGATCCTCATTATTATTCCGAAAAGATGTTGTTCCCTCTCCGGTCCGATTTGATATCGGTCGGCTGTTATGCTTCTTGATTGTAGGCATCCACGCTTCGGGAATTTCAATTCCACTATCTCTGTTGATGTTATTAGGATGAAGTCTTATGTGGATGGCCTCTTTAACTCTACGAGTGTACCAGTGTGGGTCACGGTCAATAAACTTAACCTTGTCCCAAATAGGGAAATGCCCGGTCTTGTTAGCGTGTTCTGAAACCGCGGAGGTTTGAGTACGAGCAAGCCGTAGGTCTCTATCGTGTTCATTTATCCTTTCATGCATAGACCTCCCTGTTTCTCCGATATACACTTTGCCGCATTCGCAAGGAATCTTGTAGACAACACCGTCCTGTTTATTAGAGTCGAGGACGTCCTTAGGTCGTACTAAGTGTGACCTGAGAGTTGTGTCAGATTTGAAAACAGTGCGTATGCCTTGTTGTTGTAGGCAGCGGCGAAGAACCTCTGATACACCTTTGATATAGGGCAATACTGCAGTAGATTTAAAATCCTGCATGGATTCCTTCTTTGTTGTTGGTCCTTTCGTTTTTGTGATTTTTTGTACAAACGAGGAAGGATATCCGTTAGAAACAAGAACCGACGACAAATGTTTCTTTTCGTTGGAGATAACTGATGGTCTAGTAATGAGGTGTTTGGCTCAGTCATACAGACATTTCACAATACCACGCTTAACTGACTGCGGATGGTGTGAATCATAGGCCAGGTATTGATCAGTATGAGTAGGTCAACATCTTAAAGTGACTCCATCGTGAGACAAACGAAAAAAATCGTTTACCTATGTATATACATGTACTTACAGTGCACAGTAATATTTGCAACAGCTGTTGCAGGACTCTCTACTCCATTACTGGCTGTACACTGATACTGGATCATGTTATCAGGGGTCCCAGGTCTGCTCACATTGGCAACAACAAGCGCTGAACTTTGCGACAACAATTGACCTGATTCACCAACTCTGGTCCATGATATGACAGGCTGAAGTTTACCGGAAGCATTGCAGGACAGGGTGATGTTATTTCCTTCCACAACAATGGATGACATTGGATAAACATCTACAGATGGTGCATCTTCAAAGACAGAAAAGGAAAAATTAACATGAGTACAAATCAATAAGGTTATAGTTGAAAAAGAAAAGAAAGGACACTTGCAGGACCAACATTTAGTGTCCATAAGTAAAATTTTATATTTTATTCCAAATTTGGAACACCACAAAAGCTTGCGCCATTGACTGTGGGCAAGTGTCCCTTTTCCCTCCCCCTCCCACTCCCCCACAGGAAAAAGGTGTACCCCTCACCAGGGACAATACCCCCACCCACCATGAACACCCAATGATGCGATGTTTGAGCCTGCACAAGCTAAAAACTTGACACCACCATCCCATCATGCAATCAGCTGAGCTGAGACAAGGTGTTTGAGTATGGCTAGTATTAAAGACCCTGGTAAGTACTGGTCTGGCAGGGATTCAAACCAGCAACCTCCAATTCTGCAGTCTGGTGAACTAAGCTGTTACGTGTTTGCAAATACCCTCTTTAAAAGTTCAGTTTAATTGAGAGCATGACACCAGTTGAAATTATTTACTCATTCCACAGACAATATAATAGACTCTCTTGAGATAATTTGAGATAATTATTATAATGATTTATCTTTGACTTTCAACTTAAAACCATTGAGGACATAATTATCACACTAAGGGGCAGATTTTTTTCAAAATTAGGGTATTTTTGCATTATCTCTGAAACAAAGTCAGTTACCCCCAAATGTTTCTGTATTTCTTACATACATGTAGTGGTGGCGAATGGTACCTTCAAAATCGTGGGTCTCGGAAAATTTTCGTCCGGTCTCGATATCTTGGCAGTTTTTGTTTTAAGTCTCAAAGTCTCGTTTGGCTGGTGCTTTTTCTGTCTCGGAGTCTCTGATTTTTTTCCTCAAGGTCTCAGAGTCTCGGATACTTTTGTCAAGCATTCTCATTCTTCATCCTTGTTTGTTGTTTGATAGGTGATTTGGATATTTTTAGCACTGAGTCTCGGGCTCAGTTTTTTCCCACATTGAGTCTCGGGCTCGGATTTTGAAACAAGGGTCTCGGCATCTCGGCGAGTCTCGGATTTACCATTTGCCACCCCTACATGTAGATAACTAACCTTGTTATCTTGCAGTGGCAAAAGTTTGAAAAAGACCTGTCCTTAGATTACCACCTGCTTTGGTAAGATCTTAGAATACCTCAAAAAAAATAGTGAAACACTTGCTTAAAGAGGAAAGGGACCTGAACTAAGCAAAAAAAAAACATTTCATTGACTTACCAACTGCAGTGACACTGATGGAAGCATTGTGTCCTGTGCCAACTGTGTTAATCGGAACACAGGTGTACACTCCATCTGCCTCAACAGTTACATTTAACACACCCGAGCTGCTGTTACTAATAATGGTGTCATTAAAGTAGAACTGATACACATGAGCAAAAGGGTTGGCATCTGTGCTGCAGTTTAGTGACACAGTGGAACCACGCAGCACTGTGGCGTTTGATGGAGTCATTGTCATGTTTGTTCCAATTGGCAGATCTGTAATATTATTGACAGATTCTTTAAATTCTAAGAAGAGTTAGATTTGCCGAATTTTCTGATTAAAAAATGTCTGTTGGTTAGGTTTTGTTCATGCAAAAAAGGTGGTTCCCTATAACTGTTTAGTGTAGTTTTGGATGTAATAGACATAAAAAAGAGAAAGAGAGAAATGCATGTCATGTGATCCTTTGCAGCAATTACATACATGTACATGTACATGTATATTACAAAAAAGCTATTAATTAAACAAAAACACCTTTTAAATGGCATGGGAAGGTAACATGTTCCAAAGTTAAGAAGCATTGATCATGAATGCACAGTAATCAAGGGTTTTTCTTGAAGTGACACTTGGATGGAACAATAACTAAAAAAAAAGGTGCCATGGTTTACATGACATACAACTTACTGTAGTTGGTAACACCCTTTATTAAACATGTATGATTGTGGCCAGTCATGTAACAAAGCACCATTTCACTGGTACAAGTTACCCATACCATTCATCCAAAAGGGGAGAGATGCACAGCAATTAATCTTTGTTACTTACATAATACATGCACATCCAGATTGCATGTCCTTGTGGAATTGTTACCAATGCCATTAGACACATGGCACTGATAACTGCCTGCTTGACTACGATTGACAGCAGTAAGAACAAGCTGTTCACTACTGCTGAGAACGACGCCAGTGTCTTGATGTACCCAGGCTATGTTCGGTTGTGGATTTCCAGTGGCATTACAGTACAGAGTAAGGTTACTACCCTGTGTTACTGGACTTGAACACTGCTGGACAGATATTGTAGGCTCATCTGTAAAAATAATACATACAAATGTTTATTCATGATTTTTGTAATTATAAAAGCAAATTTTTTCAAAAATACAACCACACTTTTGATTTTGCGGAACATGTTTCGATGTTTCAAACATCATCATCAGCCATTTTTTGCCCATATATAGTGAGTGTTACAATAATTTTTAAAAAATAGACGTATATATATATAATACTATTAATACAATGATTATTTGTAATGAAGTGTTCGTTAAAATTATTTAAAATTCAAACTAACCAATAACATTATAGCAAAATAAACAAATGACAAAAGAAAAAAAAACGGTAAAAGTTAAAAATGCAATGATAAACTGACATGATCAACTTGTTTGTTAAGTTCGGGTTTCAAACGCTCAATATGAAAGCTCTCCTTGATTTTGAGTTGATAATAGGAGGTGGCATTATCAATAATTTTGAAACAAGAGACATCACAAACATCTTGACAATTTTTAGACGAACTAAGATGTTTAAAAATATGAGAATTTTTATCCCGGGAAAGGTGCTCATTTACACGTGTATAAAAATGCCTGTTGGTTTCACCAACATAACGAGCACCACAGCCCGCACAAGTAAATTTGTAAACAATACGTGATTTAAGAGAATCCGGAATAGAATCCTTGGGACTAAAAATGTTGCAAAGTTTGAATGGAGAGAAAATTACTTTAACTTTTAAATCCTTACAGTACTTGCTTGACAAGGATTTGGATGTACAATGGCAAAAGCTCGAGGGAGTTCTGACAAGTATTGATTCACTCATCCTCAAGAAAATTACAAATAAAAACGTCGAACGCAGGGTCTCTCAGTTCATCAAGACGCATGAGAAGAAGTTGAAAGCCCTCACTAAGAACACTTCTGTTCCTTTCACTCACAATGACACCGTTGTTAACATCTCGTCTTATAAGCTGTGTGACGAGGATCTCGACATTTTGAAATTTGGTCTTACTTTTGCCATAAAACCTCCACATATAAGCAAGAGTCAAGTGTTCACGACATTTGAGCTTCTCCACGATGATCTCAAGAGACATCTTTCGGATAAAACCAAAGCCAATGAAGTCCGAAATGAGATCCAACATTTAGCCACCAGCTATGTGAACTCTTTTAAGCCTTCTATGAGTGACTTAAAGAAACATAAGATACTGAAGAAACTGAAACATAACAAGGACATCATCATTCTGAGACCAGATAAGGGGAACGGAGTCGTAATTCTAGATAAGGTAGTTTACAATAGGGCTATGGTCCAATTGTTGTGTGACAACTCTAAGTTTAAAAAATTGGAACGTGATCCTACTCTACGCAGGGAAGGTCAGTTACAGCGGCTTTTACGTAAACTTAAGAAAGATGGTCTCTTAGATTCTAATATCTATCGTGAAATTTATCCTACTGGTTCTCAGCCAGCTAGGTTATATGGTCTGCCTAAATTGCATAAAGTCAAAGATCCCAAAATTACTACACCTCCTTTCAGACCTATTGTGTCATCCATAGGCACTTACAATTATAACTTAGCTAAGTATCTTTGTTCTTTATTGAAACCCCACATATCTTCTGAGTTTTGTGCTACTGATACGTTCTCTTTTGTCAAAGAAATTCAACAGTTTGATTTCAGCGACAAATTTCTAGTTTCTTATGATGTCACTAGCCTTTTTACCAATATCCCTTTAACTGAGACGATTGATTTAGCTGTCAACGCCATATTTGATGGTAACATGAATTCTGACCTTAAACTAAGTAAACTTCAACTTAAACAACTTTTCAATTTTGCTACTAGCCACACTCATTTTTTATTCAATGGTTGTTTTTATGATCAAATAGATGGAGTGGCAATGGGTTCACCTTTAGCCCCTGTATTGGCTAATTTCTTTATGGGTCATCATGAAAAGCTTTGGTTGAAAAATTACACCGGCATGCAGACGTTATATTATCGCAGATATGTAGATGACATTATTTGTTGCTTTCAAAATTCGCATCATGCAGATTTGTTTTTTCAATACCTTAACAAATGCCATCCTAACATTAAGTTCACTATGGAAACTGAAACAGATGGCCATTTGCCTTTTTTAGATGTATTGTTATCCAAGCATATATCAAGTAACAATGAATATTCTTGTATCACTTCTGTTTTTCGTAAAAAGACATACACTGGTCTTCTTACAAATTATTTCAGTTTTACTCCCTTTCAGTACAAAGTAGGGTTAGTTAAAACTCTCATCGATAGGGCCTATAAAATTAACAACACCACCCAGGGTTTTCAAAATGATATTAATACTCTTACCACTACTTTGAAACGTAATATGTATCCTAGCTGGTTAATTGACAAGTTCGTCCAAGGTTATCTTAGGAATGTTAAAACAAAAGAAGATTGTAAACTTGAAGTATCTAACTGCCATTTTTACAAATTACCTTACATTGGTTTCTATTCATCTTATACTAAAAAGAAAATTTCATCTATTATCAGCAAGTACTGTAAGGATTTAAAAGTTAAAGTAATTTTCTCTCCATTCAAACTTTGCAACATTTTTAGTCCCAAGGATTCTATTCCGGATTCTCTTAAATCACGTATTGTTTACAAATTTACTTGTGCGGGCTGTGGTGCTCATTATGTTGGTGAAACCAACAGGCATTTTTATACACGTGTAAATGAGCACCTTTCCCGGGATAAAAATTCTCATATTTTTAAACATCTTAGTTCGTCTAAAAATTGTCAAGATGTTTGTGATGTCTCTTGTTTCAAAATTATTGATAATGCCACCTCCTATTATCAACTCAAAATCAAGGAGAGCTTTCATATTGAGCGTTTGAAACCCGAACTTAACAAACAAGTTGATCATGTCAGTTTATCATTGCATTTTTAACTTTTACCGTTTTTTTTCTTTTGTCATTTGTTTATTTTGCTATAATGTTATTGGTTAGTTTGAATTTTAAATAATTTTAACGAACACTTCATTACAAATAATCATTGTATTAATAGTATTATATATATATATACGTCTATTTTTTAAAAATTATTGTAACACTCACTATATATGGCTGATGATGATGTTTGAAACATCGAAACATGTTCCGCAAAATCAAAAGTGTGGTTGTATTTTTGAAAATATTATTAACGCTTGTGCTATCAAGACCAAAAGCAAAATTAATTTCTATTTAATAACAGAGGCTATTTAAAAACTTTTCAAGCCTGGCACTATATGAATTTTAAAACATCAGATGGGTCTAAGATCCCACAAGACTATTTTTAAATTTATTCATTTTTTGGACAAGCGAATTTCACTTTCGGACAACTAAAGAAAAAAATATTTTTTGCCACGAATTATGTTATCAAAGCCACTAACAATCATTTTTAATTAATTTCTCTCAAATGGAGGTCGAGGGTACAAATTGGTCATTTGTAAGTTGTGAAAACTTGAAGTGCATAATTATTACAAATTAATATCATGGGCTTTCACAAACATAAAGGCCTTGTTAAAATAATTTAAAAAAATTGTTAATTAAAATTTAAGAGATACTTTACAGACAGCTGTATCTCCACTGTTTGCAAGATAGTCAATGAACTGTACAAGTACGTACATGTCACAAGTGGAAGTTTGACAGAATCTTAATGTATATACAGTGTATACAATTGAACTTGCTTACAAAGTACATTGATGCTGAAGCTGGATTTTGCCACTTGACCAACATTATTCCATGCAGCACACTTGTAGCTGCCATGCTGATGACGTGAGATGTTAGTGATGGTATAATCTTCTCCATGATGTAACACTGTGTGTCTGCCATCTTTTGTCCATGTGATGTTTGGGGTTGGGTTGCCAGTTGCATTACAGTGAAGAGTGATGTTGTTGCTTTCAACCATAGTCTTGTTAGATGGAGCTTGATCAATTTTAGAAGGATCTAAAAAAGAGAGCCATGTTTTAATGAGTTGAAACACTTTGTGTGCAAAGGAATCTGCAGCCAATTTGTATGTGAAAAATGCCAAAATTCAACATGTAAGATGTACGTAGTTATGCCCTGAGCCTTTCAAATGATACACATACATTATAATTGTATATGCACCATTTTAAAGTGGAAGTCCCAGTATAAAAGGGGTCTAGCCTGGCCATTCTTACTGTCAGTTGTCAAATAACCACTTATTAACAAGTGAGTTCACACACAACTAACAATCAACATGTGCCATTCCTACATGCACCATTAATTTTACCAAAATTTACATGTATATAAATTATTCAGGGCCTGGTTGTTCAAAAGGCGATTAATGCTAACCCAAGATTAAAACTTACAGTTGTAACCAAAGATTTAATTTCTCTTGTGGAGACAAGTCAAAGTCGGAACTAAAGGGCAAAAATACTTTGGAAAAATCTCCATTGATTAATTATTTAACTGGAATCAAAATTGATGCTGATCCTGGGTTAGCTTAATCATGGTTTGAACAACTCAGCTCACAAGTCTTCATGGCATGATTGAACTTCTATTTTTTATTGTCATTTTGCTTACTGCTGTAGGTACAATGTAATATCTTGGTTTGATGGATTTTTACAGCAAATTAATTTTATTGATAGGACACTCAAAGTCAACAATGTTTCATGAGTGAAATACGTCACTCTAAATTTGCATAATTCACACTGTGTGAAATGAAGGGAGTTCCATTCCTTTTATAGTCAAACCTCATGTTAAATAAAGGTCTTGAAAAAACAGCTCTTTAAAGGCCCACCTTCACCCGAAATGCTGAGCGCATCGTGATCACTTTCTGTGCTGAATTTCGGGTAACACAAAATTCATGCTTGAATGTGGCAACTAATCAGATCACGCATATGAACAATGGAGCATTTCAAAACAAAAACAAACGACTGCAACATATTTTGGGTGAATGTGGGCCTTTAAAATTGTACAGTCAGTGTACAAACTGACTGCTGTGGGCTGCTAGTTATCAAGTTGTTACTTACAGTGTACAGTAATGGTTGCATTATCAACAGCAGCATTGCCAAAGCCATTTGTGGCAGTACACTGGTAGTGGAGTTCCTCTGAAGGAGTCCCTGGCCTGGTGATGTTAACAGCAGTGAAGACTGCATTCTGAGACAACACACCCAAGGTACCAGCAAGACTCCATGTGATAACAGGAAAGGGAATCCCTGATGCATTGCATGTCAGAGTTGCATTATTACCCTCCACAACAATCATTGATGTTGGTGAGACTGTGACTCGAGGTGGATCTAAAAATATTTAAAAATAAGTATTTGTAGATTGAAATAATTATACACAGTGTTTGTGTAATGGCACATAATTACTGTATGTGCATCAAGTGACTGTACTGGTTTTGTTTTTGCAAGGCTTCCATTTTTAACTACATGTACTGTAAGTAATTTTCCTTCAGTGTTACTTTCTGTCACCACATGTATAACAGTCTTTGACTCTTAAAAACATTGTACACTGACTGTACATTAAGTCCAAAACTGCCAGTTATTACACCCCAGTTCTGTAACATGAACAACCTCAATGGAATGCTAATATGTCTCGGGATGACCACTCTCCACCCTTCCACAGTATTTTAGGTCTACCTGGTGATAGGTGGGACACCCATGCATTTACATGTATGTACACACATGGAATGTGACTATCAGGAGCATCATTTCATTCCTAACAATACAACACAGTAGTAAAGATCATGGCTCAAGCTCTAAACAGACACATTAAATAAGGGCAATTTACATCCAATGGCTTGCATAAATAAATTCACCATGATCATCATTATTAACAACAACATTGTTGTTATCACTATCATTGTAAACCATCATCATCATTAACACCATCATCATCATCATCATCATCATCATCATCATCATCATCATCATCATCATCATCATCATCATCATCATCATCATCATCAACGCCACCATTATCACAGCCATCACCATCATCATCATCGTCATTGTCTACATTGTCATTATCACCACTGCCACCTCCACGATCATCCTGTTTCTCAACCAGTTAAGGTGCATAAGGAAGTAACTTTATAATAGGCCATTTGCACGATGGCGTCATTTGACTACAACTACCAGAATTCATTTCGTTTTTCCTTTCTTATTAAAATTTTGTAATCCCAGTGCGGTTTAAATAACAATAGCCCTAATTTGCACTACAAAACAAAAAAAACTGAAGGATTCTGGTAGTTGTAGTCGTATGACGTCATCGTGCAAATGGCCTATTTCCTTGCCGACTTGTTCCTGTCTTAGCTTTTCCAATGACCTAGCTAGCCAAGTCACACAGTTCCATTGTACCTAAGTAGCAGATAAGGCATAGGGTATTTAATTGTAAAGTAAAATTACAGGTGCACCTACCAACAACAGTTAAGTTGACTGATCCACTTTCTCCAACACCAGCACTGTTGCCAGGCACACAGGAATAAACACCACTTTCACTTATTTGAATATAGTAAAAACCAGTGACATTACTACCAAGGAGGGTTTGATTGTGATAAAACCAGTAGACTTGTGAAGTAGGATGTGAGAATGTAGTACAGTTGAAGACAACAGTGCTGCCTAGCAGAACTGCACTAATGTTTGATCTGTCTACTGACAGGTGTGTATTCCCTGGCTTGACTGAAACATGAAAACATTTATTTTACAAAAAGTTAAAGGGGCATTGTCACACAGATTTTGCTGTGTTATGGTCAAAATACACTAAAGACACTAAATATGTGACAAAGTACCTTAATTGCTCAAACATAAAATTGCTTTTAGAACACCAAGAAGATAATATCAAGTGATTTGTTCAAGGAAGAACAAACCATAATAAGTTTTTTTTTTGCATTTTTTCCACAACTCTTGGGAGGTACTTGAAAAAATTGGCCAATTTTTTCAAGTTGCAATCCATTTCCATCCTGGCCATCCGCAGCCAAAGATAACAAAGACTAGTTTCTGCACACTGGTAGAGTATTTGTTAACAAAACTGGACCATCGTTTTAAGGTTTCCACTGAAACAAATATGTTTTTTGGCTTTTCAAAGTGATACTAAAAATAGGTGACAGTGTCCCTTTAATAATGATTATTTTGCTTTTTAAGACAAGGCAAAACATTAAGGAATTGCAAATTGCACAGAGAAAACTGTCAATGAAAATACAAATGTTGCAGCAGAAGTTTGCAAAAAATTCATATTTAATTAGGTCAAAACATGGCAAATCATGCATGTACATACACTGCACATCAAGATAAGCACTAGCATTAACCGTCAGATTTAAGCCATTATCCGCAGAGCACAGGTAGTTCCCAGAGTGGTTTCTGAAGGCAGTAAAACTCAGTGAGTTTCCATTTCCTACTGTTTGTCCATCTTTAAGCCATGTGATTGTTGGCTCTGGATTTCCAGAGGCATTGCAAAAGAATGTTATTGTATCGGTCTCATTGATGGTCTTGTTAGTTGGCGTGGAGTTCAAACTCACTGGAACTAGAAAAAAATCAATAAAAGTTTGTAAGATACAAGGTAGTATGAAATACATACACCCTGCAATAGAATAGCATGAAATCCCAAACTGATAGTTGTGAGTTACCCAGAAGAAAAAAATATATTTATGTATGTAGTATTAAAACATCAAAATGGAGTGATTATTTGAGGCAATCCAATTGTAGGGATAATGCATACATGTAGACCAGTGGCATTTCCAAACCTTCTTGTAATTGGGGGGGGGGGGGGAATGTTTCAGACTGAAAATACAGTGTAGGGGGGTGAGCCTCTCTCCTTGATCTGCCACTGTAGACAAACCATTCCAAATGTAGCTAGGATGTTTAGAAAGGTATCCCTATAACCCAATATATTATAGGAGTGTAACTATACATCAAACTATTGATGCATCGCAATAGGAATGTTCCAATAGTGATGCATTGATCGCAAATTTAACTATCAATAACAATCGCAATAGTTGCGATAGTTTTTCAAATAATGTCCTGAAGTACAGTCCTTTTTCCTTGATTGAAAAATGTTTCTTGTTCTGCACTGTCCTTTCTGTTCATTGTTTTAAAATCCAGGAACAAGTTGAACAGCCGAATACGAGTCATAAAAACAAACTTCATTTGTCTCCAGGGTCTTATCCACGTTCTAAATGGTGGTTCAAATATTATCTCCACTCCCCTCTAGGAAAATGATCCATCACATGGCCAACAAACATGGCAGCCGCGAAGGCTCATCCGGAGTATTTTGAAATTGAATACTTATAACATTATAAAGTCACTAATAGCGTTCCGCCCAGGTGACGTCATATTTGGCAGCATTGCATTGTGGGGTCGAAATGCAGACAAAAACATGTATTTCAAGATGGCTGCCTCGAAACCCCAGTTTTTACGATTCCTGTACATGTTGTGGATAATTGTCGAGTTGTACCCAGAACAGTGCTTCGTAGCACCTGCTTTTTTCGTAGCTACCTGCATATACAACCTGCCTTGATTAGCTTTGCTATATGCAGGTTGTATATTTCTTTAATTTGTTAAATTTAAACTATTGAAATAAAAATAATGAAAAAAATGATGATGATGTTTGTATGCATTTCAATCCCATGATGCTGCGTGCCAATTCTATTTTTAGAATCTGGGTGGAACGCTATTGCAATGGTATCACAGTAGTATCACTGCTATCCTACATGTAACAGTATTGCAATACAGTTGAATCCCAAAAACTCAAACCCTCGGTAACTCAAACCTCGCACTAACTTGAACCAAAATCGATTTCCCCTGGTTTTGCTTTTATTATGTATTTACTGTAATTTTATCCCTGGCAGTAACTCAAACCCTCAAATTACTAAAACCTCCTGCTAACTCAAAGTGATTTCGTTTTCCCTTCAGGTAATTTTCTTTATATTTATACCCTCGATAACTCAAACCTCATCTGTCAAAGTCAAAACATACAGATGTCATCCAGAAAACTGAGTTTATTAGTATATATGTTGTAGTTCAATTTTATCCTTGGTTCACTTTCATTTTCCTTTGCTTGATATTCATTATGATATATTAGCATAGAAAAGAACAATGGAAAATCAAAATTGAACCAAGGATAAAATTGAACTACAACATATACATTGTCCTTTGTCCTACCATAGTGTTCTTTTACTTCACTTTGCAATTGTTTGTTCTGTTCATTTATGCTATGCTTTGTTTAAAACATTGTTCTAGTTTAACTCTTTCTTCGTCAGTAAAACTGATTAAATGAAGGGCGTTTGATAAGTCATAAAGCATGTGAACAAACACCATTTACAGTACTGCCTAATTTCTGGTCATCCGTTCTCAACTCCTGATAACTCAAACTCCCGCTAACTCAAACGTTTTCCAATTTCCCTTGGAGATTTGAGTTATCGGTATTCAACTGTACATGTAGTAATTTGACTATCGCAATACTACTGCAATAGACAAAATGACCTAAATAGTCATCCCTAATATAATTAGTTATGCATATCATTCATAAAATGGTTACAACTTTAACCTGGCCACTTATTCACATGTCCTTAAACATTACAGCCATGCTCCGTCACGCGTGACCAGTAATATAGAGAATGAAATGAACATTTGAATATTTCTTTGTAACGTCCGAGATTTGAATGAAACCTTGAAGATCTCTGTGGAAAACACTTTGAAAGTCACGAATTAACGGAAAATAACTTCGCTGCACGCATAAAAAAACCTAATATTCTTCGGATATGTAACATTTCAAACAAAATGATATTTTGTTGCTCTTTGTTGTTCTTTGTTTCCGAAAATGCGGTAAAATTCTCACGGGAATTCCGAATCTCGGAATGAATTTTCAAGACCGACGCGTAATCTTGAAAACTCCATTCAATTTTCAAAAATACTGGTCACGCATGACGGAGCATGGCTGTAATTTTTGTAGAACAAGGGCATTCATATTCAATGACATGCAAATAAGTCAGGCTTGGTATTCTGGGCCCGGTTTTTCGAAAGCAGGTTAACACTATAAATCTCGGATTAAAAGTTAACCGATGATTTCATTTCGCTGTTTAAAAATGTTTTCAAAAGCTCATTTGTAGCTAGTAGTGAAGACATGTTAAAGTCAAAACTGAATGGCAGAAAACCTTGGAAAATTTTAAGTTGTTGAGTTGTTTGACTGGATTCAAAATTTACGTTAACCCTGGGTTAGCTTAATCGTGCTTCGAACGACCCAGCCCTGAAGTTTAGCCACCCAATCGCCATTTTAATTAACAAAGACATTAAACTTTCTCAAATTGGGGTGCAACAGTTATTTTTTTATTTTCCAAATTCTTGCTCTCCATTTCGTAGCATTCCTGGACTGCCACTTCTCCACCCAAAGGCAGAATGAACACACAGTGGCACACACATTGATTTAATGATAAATTGAAAACTCACCGAGAACATCAAGGGAGATGGAACTCTTTGTGATTGCTGCCCCAGAGCTCGTAATTACTTCAACGGCTAGCAGATATTCATCTGAATCTTCGGCAGTGACATTGTAAATAACCAAGGTGGCTGGTTTGCGAATTTCAAACCGACCTTTGAATTGTTTAAATAAAACTACATGGCTGTTATCTATAAATCCAAGTTTTTCATCTGCGCCGACTCTTGCCCTTATGAATTCTGCCCTACTGAATCGATCGCCACCAAGCGAATAGTTCCAATGAAGAACAACTTCGCTGTTGAGTAGGACTTTAGTCGGGTTGTTCGGCTCTAAAGTGATGGCAAGACTCTCTGTATAAAAGAAGTGAACCGAAAAATATTAAACGATAGGTGTTTGATTTGTAATTATCCACTGAGACAATATAATTGTTTAGAAGAGCTCAAATCAATCGGAAAATATTAAAGGATAAGTTAAGTGTTTTTAAATTACAGTGATTAAGCTTACTTTTCTCACGGTTATTGTAATCTGCAGTGAGCGCAAAGATAAATAAATAAGTTAAATTCGCTGCTTGACATTGCATACAGCTTTCGATAAAGTATTGCTTGTACAGCTCAAAACAACAACAGACTTTAATGTTCGCCAGATCGTACCGCCGAAAACATGTACCGCAGCGGTGTAAGCTTATCATCCGAAATCATTGCACCATGGCCAAACTTTATCAAAACAATAAAACTTACCGCCAAGCGGAGTTTCGCTCAACATAATACCCAAAACAACAAAACACCAATTAGCCAAATTTTGCAAAAGAACCATCGTTAATTTCGTCGAAGAGCGCCACAAGTCGCTTGCTTTAGCGCTCACGACCGACACCAAAGCTTCAAGACGCACACCATAAAACGCCCTAATGTTCACAGTCTTTAAATTTATTTCAGATCGTAGATTCATTAAAATTAATAACAGGATAGAAGCCATACAAATTACATACCTTGGCCACACTTTGTTCATTGTCCAAGACAACCAGCTGCAATCACAAAATTGTTCAGCCAAATAAAACAACACATTCGTATTACACAATCAGGTCCCCGAGGACATGCTAATACAAATTGTTTTGTCTTTTTTTGGAATAGACTTCAAAATACGGAGGAATATTTCCCACCCTGCAACAAAGAACAGCAAAAAGAAAGCTCCGTTCTGTTCTTTTCAGTCGCACTTTGCGTCCATTTTGTCCATTTCGTGCACAACTAGTGCCTAGTTCCCCGTGATTGATCTGGCGTGACTGGACAGACCTTCACGCTCAACCTTCACGCACTCCTCGTGACGAGCGAAATAACACATTCATTTTGCGATGTAAACATGTTGTGCACCTGTTATCTTTCACATGTGGAAGCTTTAGGAGGCTACATCTTTGAAGAAAAACATCGGATTTCCACAAATGAATAAGAATTATAATAACCTTAGGAAAAATATACATTGACAGCAATGGCGGGTTGGCGGCCTTTCAAAATCATTTTCGGTTGTCAATTTGATAAAAAGGTCGGCACAATTATTTTGTATCAGGTAGCCACAACTGTTCATCTCATTTAACACTGTTATGCCTCTCTGTTGTGAGGATATCAAAAGACGCCCTAACTATATATCATACAAATACCCTGGGTAACAAGCCGTAACTGTATAAACAACTTATTGAATGAGTAAGTAGAAACACATTTAGCATTTTAAAACATTTTATATCCGTTTCAGTGGGGCTAAACTCTGGAATGCTATTAAAGAAGATCTAAAATCAGCTAGTCGTTTTCGCTTTAAAAAGCTTTTAAAAGAATCTGTCATCTCCGAATATTGATTGGTGTACTTTATGTGCAGTTAATTGTGTGCATAGCCGTTGTTTTTTCTTGTTTTTTTTTTCTTTATTCGCTTGTGTATTTGTTTATTAATTACAGCTTAAATATATTTTTTTTTTGTGTGTATGTTTTTTGTGTATCTGTCTATTTATAACTACCTTATTATAGGAAATTAACGCTCCATGAAATTAAGGTATTGGAAATAAACGCGACTTAAATTAACGCGACTTAAATTAACGCGAATTTAATGGAAAACGACTTTCGAATAAAGAAAATTAACGCGAAAGAGGAGGTAGAATTTCACAATAAAGGAATTAGACACAGTTGGTAGTGACAACTGGAACAAATTAATTTCAACATTGGATGCAAAAAAATTCAAATCTGGAGAAAACTGTCGAGAAAGACTATGTTGACGATTCAAAATCTATTTTGGCCGAAATCAAAGGAGACGATATTGAAAACATCACTTCTGACAGCGACAACGATGAAGATGAACTTGAAATATTGCAAACCTACACTTTAGCTTTTGTGAAAGATTAAAATAAAGGGTAAACGGAAAGAAAGAAAGCTTGTAGTTGTTGTTTTTTGGGTGTCAAAAATGTCTGGACAGGTTCCAAAATTGGGGTTAAAATATTGGTAATTAAGAGCGCGGAAATTAACGCTGCTCTTAATTAACGTCGCGGAAATTAACGCTCAACAAAATTAACGCGACTTAAATTAACGCGAATTTTAGCGATTCGCGTTCATTTCATGGAGCGTTAATTTCCTATAATAAGGTAGTTACTCTTCCGCATGGCCCAGCCACTCAGCGCGATTAGCTTTTGCTATTTCTGAGTGGCTGTGCTCTTTACCTTTCACAGTTATTTCTTTTTAATGATTCTGCACTTTTGTATTAAGAGCACAATCAAGATTGTTGTTGTTGTTGCTGTTAAACCGATGGAATGACATCGCTCAACAAATCAGGCATATGAGCCTATCTCTATTTCCGTGCAACAGCGTTCAACATGTTGAATGACCCACTCGTGGGTTATTTCACGATATACCGCTCGAAAATAATGCCTAACTAGTATGGAATGACAGCCTTTCTCAGGGTTTCAGAATCAATCTCACGCAGAAGTCCAAATTTGTAAAATGACGGCGCACGTACCCCTACCCCCGATTCCTTTTCCCAGATTATTTCCCCTTCGTCCCTTCCCAAGCACCCCCCCTGGTAGTTGTAGTCTTATGACGTCATCGTGCAAATGGCCAATTGCCCCGAAATCATATAAAAAGTGACTAGATACTAGTCTACCGCGTTTCCTGTCATTTAGATTTAGTTCCTCCCGTGGGTGGGGTGGGGGGGGGAGAGGTTGTTCTTACTCCCGTTAATTTAGGATAGGTGTGTGCCGCTAAGGTTCTTAAACCCTGACCCTATAGAGGTTTTGCACGGCAGCTATGTTGCATGGCAGGAACAATGAAAATGTTTTGCATTAGAAAGAACATTCATTCCCATGGGAAAAAGAATCTATTGTTCCTGCCATGCAACATGGCTGCCGTGCAAAACCTCTATTGAAGGGTAGAAAATCGAAAATTGCCACTTTATTTAAGGGAAAACGATAGCTCAGAATCGTGTTTATTTCTTTTCTGTACAAGGAAAGTTTAGCATGAGCAGTACTGGACTGACTGACTGAGCCTAGTTTCATTAATACGCCATCATAACTATATCTTTTTCGTTTAACTGGGTGTAAAGGGAATGCAATTTAATTACTACAATTAAGGTGGCTCCAAGTAGTTTTTTTTTGGCCACACTTCCATTTTTGAATGCGCTTATACATAACCTTATGCATTTGAATGAAAAGCTCGATTTCTTTATTGCCGAGGAGTTAGTCAGAGCTATTTGCAGGGAGTAATATTTTAAGTCTAAGGAAACTTTCTGTGGCAATTTAATGATAATTTGTGAGGCCTGTGGAATGTTTTGACCGCTTATAGTTCAAACATAAAAACACATGTTAAAAAATGTTTTAGCGATTTATTCAAAATCGAACAGTTTAATTTGTTTGAAATTTTCCCACTTGTGTACAACGATGTGTAGATTATAGCGCATTTATTCGCTTGTCGCGGGTAGCCCCAAAATCGAAAGATATTTAGGAAAAACTGTTTTTCGCCATGTTTGTTTACCGTTTCTATGGAAACGCTGATTAGCATAAAAAGAGCATCTTCCAAAACTATCATCCAAGCCTAGCATCTGGTATGAAATTCAGATTCATTGAGCTAAAGTAAGATAATGTATAAGCGCATTCAAAAATGGAAGTGTGGTAAAAAAAAAAAACTACTTCGAGCCACCTTAACAGGAACCCTATATAAGGATCACGATCCAAAAAGGATACCGATACCCTGTTTAAGAACTGAGCACCTCAAGTGAATAGTGAATGCAATATTTTGTGATGAGATTTTTAATGTAATTAAGGCTTGGAATTTTTGGCCGCCATGTTGGTGTACCAAAGTGGTACACCAAGATGGCCGCTCCATACATTTCTTACTAAAAATGTCTAACACTCGTTCGCCTGTAACTCTTGAACTAAATTCTCTTGCGCTTCAAAATTTGGCCCAGATGTGTAGTTTTACACTCTCTACAATTCGATAAACATTCTGGAATCGAAAACGGCTTCTGAATTTTGATATGACGTCAGTGAAAAACGCTCTATGGTCGTAACTTCGGAGGGCTTCGTGCGAGCCGCGCCCCAGGATTGCACGCAGAGGAGGGCACGCTACTGCATGATATGCATCACAAAGTGTCCTTATTTATAAAAGTTCACCCGAGGCTTCCCATCCACCCCTGCTTTCCCTGTTTTCCCGCGCTTCCAAGACGGCTGCTCTTTTTTTCCCGCCCAGTTTTTATTCAGTGTATCAAGAAGCTTCTCATATCAAAATGGCAAGTCGAGAAAAATGTTTGAAGACAAATATATTTGGCCCTGCTTCTTTATTTGCCAAAATACTTCTGACCTTCACAACGAAAGAAAGATAAGATGGAACAAGACAGTTCTACCTACTGCGAGTATTCAATTGAAGACCATTGAACTTCTAAAGGCCTGTTTACACACAGGCGATTTTTTGTGCAATTTTTGTCGCTCGCAAGTTGTATCTTCAAATCGCGTGTGT
>JAJGOT010001089.1:0-78083 GCA_022457155.1 Cladopsammia gracilis | reverse complement strand
TCTCAACAACCGCCATAACAGACATACAATTGTCAAGATTTCACAGATTATATACATTACAGCCGAAAAACAGCCGCGCAATTGCTGAATGAGGCTTGTATTAATGCTTAATTATGTTGATAAAAGAGAAATTGACAATTATTTACTGTACAACCTAAGATAAAACAAAAACACACACGAACATACACACAAAAGCATACACACGAACTTAATTAAAAGGGGAAAATGTGTTTTGGCCATTTTTCATAAAAAGTTTCTAGTTTATTATTCTTAGTGGAAATATATTTTTCAACTTGGTGTTTAATTCTTACTTTAAATTTGAAACCTTTCGTGTTTGGAAGTACCTGTTTCTTTCTGCAATCCCATAAATACAATTTACCAATTAATATCAGATAATTTAACAAGGGACATTTTCACATCGTTATTCCAATTATAACCTCTCGTAAACGCAACCCGTGAAATTCCCTTGTTATTGTTAAATAATACTGTTCAACATTTTTCCACAACATATGTGAGTGTCGACAGTAAAAGAGAAAGTGACATAATGTTTCCTGTTCAGTCTTGCAGAAAGTACATTTGTCATGCTGGAGATATCCAATTTTAAAAAGTTTTGCATTGATGTAAAGTATTGAATTTAAAACTTTATATTGAAAGGATTTAACGTAAGGCTCCTGTGCTGTTAAGTGGGGAAGGTTGTAAGCAATTTTTAAGTCTTCGTCAGATAAGCCAAAATCATGTTTTAAATTCTTTGCATCACTAGGTAATTGTGCTTTATTTGATATTATTAAACAATAATAGTCTTTCGTTTTCCTTTCCACTATGTCAAAAATCTCATTTCCTTTATAAAATAAGTATTATCTGTAAAGGTAGTATACTCTATTATTTTCAAAGAAGAAGGAATTGCGCGCCTAAGACCTGTCCATGAAAGAAAATTAGCTTTCTCAACTATGTTATTAATTACATTAAAGGATTCTATATTGTCGAGATTGAACAAGAGATCGTTAATGATACGTATCCCCGAGTCATAATAAGATTTATAAAAAACTGGCTTTTGCATCTATTCTTATATCTTTGTTATTCCAAATTATACAGAGCCGTTTTTTATTAGCTAAAAAGAGATTTCGAAATTCTAACCAACATTCTGAAAGTTCTCCCCGGATCTCAAAATCGTGGTACTGGCCTCAAATCATCACCAAAAAGAGAAAACAGTGCATTTCTATAAAAAATGCACAAAACGTACGTTTCGGGCCGTGCGGAGCAAGTTTTCACAAAATCTCACTTTTTAGCACACCAGATCTCAAAATCGTCGTACTGGCCTCAAATCATCGCAAAAGAGCGAAAACAGTGCATTTCTATGAAAAGTGCACAAAACGCAAGTTTGGGACCGTGCGGAGCAAGTTTTGGCGAAATCTTACTTTTGAGCACACCAGATCTCGAAATCGTCGTACTGGCCTCAAATCATCGAAAAGAGCGAAAACAGTGCATTTCTATGAAAAGTGCACGAAACGTAAGTTTGGGGCCGTGCGGAGCAAGTTTTGGCGAAATCCTGGTTTTGAGCACATCAGATCTCAAAATAGTCATACTGACTTCAAATCATAGGCAAAAAGCGAAAACAGTGCATTATGTATTATCTGTAAAGGTAGTGTACTCTATTATTTTCATAGAAGACGGAATTGCGCGCCTAAGACCTGTCCATGTAAGAAAATTAGCTTTCTCAACTATGTTATTAACTACATTAAAGGATTCTATATTGTCGAGATTGAACAAGAGATCTTGATAATATAGTCATAGTCATTGATAGTCATAATAAGATTTATAAAAAACTGGTTTTTGCATCTATTCTTATATCTTTGTTATTCCAAATTATACAGAGCCGTTTTTTATTAGCTAAAAAGAGATTTCGAAATTCTAACCAACATTCTGAAAGTTCTCTGTAGAAAACTGAGTTAATTGAAAGATAGTCCATTGCATAATTACATTTAAAAAGCAAAAGACCACCAACATTAGTAGGAGATGCAACAAGTAGAATTTCCACGTACTTTCGTTATCGCTGAAAATACGTTTTAGCCAAGCTAATCGTACAGCTTTGACCAAGCTTTCAATATCTGTCATTTTAATGCCACCGTCTTCAAAACTGTTTATGGAAGAGAGCCTTGTTACTTTATCCTTTCCATTTCATAAAAAGGAGAAAATCAAGCTGTCTACTTGTTTGATGATTTTACTTGGAGGTGAAAGAACCGAAGATATAAAAACTAGTTTTGGAAGAAGTATTGATTTGATTATAGTTACTTTACCATAAATGGACAGTCCTCTAGATGACCATATATTTGTGAGCTGCTTTATGCTGTCAACCTTCTCTTGAAAGTTTTGTTTCGTAAAATAATGATAGGTCATATGTAAAAAAAGTTCCTAAAGCTTTAATGGGTTCACTTGGCCATTTAATACCAAACGGTTTTTTCGTCTTTTCTTCTAAGCGAACCAATCCACATTCTTCTGTTTTAGAACTATTTATCTCCAACCCACACAAGTTCTTAAATACTTCTAGTTCTTCAAATAGCGTTTTTGCAGAATTTTCATCAGACAGGGTTGCTGTGGTATCTATCGTCTGCGTATTGCAATAGCTTGGCTTCATAATTTCCTATTTTAATTCCTTTGATATCAACATTTTGACGAATGGAGATTGCTAAGCTTTCAACAGCTAAGATAAAGAGGTAGGGGGACAAGGGATCACCCTGCCTCACACCAAGTTCTAAAGTAAAATAGTCTGATGCCATTCCATTGTTTATTACAGAGCTTTGAATATTTGTATAAAACATTTTGACCCAATTTATAAAATTGGGGCCAAAATTAAAGGCCTCAAGGCAACTGAAAAGATAATGCCATTCTAAAGAGTCGAAAGCTTTTTTAAAGTCAATGAAAATCAAGATACCTGGAATATTCTTACTGTCTGTAAACTCCATTATATCGAAAATTGATCGAATAGTCTCACCAATATAGCGGTCTTCAACATAACCTGTTTGATTATGATGTATGATATTCGGTAAAACTTTCTTTAATCTTAAAGCAATCACTTTTGAAATTATTTTTGCATCCAAGTTAATAAGAGAGATTGGCCTCCAATTTTCAATGAGAGTTCGATATTTATGTTGCTTTTCTATAAGAGTTATAATTGCTTTTCTTCGAGAGCTAGACATTTCGCCGTGGTTGAAACACTTCCTCGCACATTCCATAAATGGATCATAAATTAATTCTCAGCAACTTTTGTAAAATTCTATTAGTATTCCACCAGGAGATTTGTTACTCTCAAAACTGTTAAGAATGGCTGTAATTTCTTCAACAAATATTTCTCCTTCACAAGATTGTTTCTGTTCTTCTGATAATATTGGTATATTCAAATTATTAAAAAATTCGTTTCTATTTTCTTTATCCTCATCTGTTACGTTTGATTGGTAAAAGCTATGGTAAAACCGTTTTTATTCGTTCAGTATCCCAAAAGGATCAGATGTAATGGCACCACTTATTTATAGTTTTCTTATATGTTTTTTGACGTGATTACCCTTCTCTAAATTTGGAAAGTATTTTGTACTTCTCTCGCCATGCTCGAAAGCTTTTTTAAAGTCAATGAAAATCAAGATACCTGGAATATTCTTACTGTCTGTAAACTCCATTATATCGAAAATTGATCGAATAGTCTCACCAATATAGCGGTCTTCAACATAACCTGTTTGATTATGATGTATGATATTCGGTAAAACTTTCTTTAATCTTAAAGCAATCACTTTTGAAATTATTTTTGCATCCACGTTAATAAGAGAGATTGGCCTCCAATTTTCAATGAGAGTTCGATATTTATGCTGCTTTTCTATAAGAGTTATAACTGCTTTTCTTTGAGAGCTAGACATTTCGCCGTGGTTGAAACACTTCAATTCCTCGCACATTCCATAAATGGATCATAAATTAATTCTCAGCAATTACCAGGAGATTTGTTACTCTCAAAACTGTTAAGAATGGCTGTAATTTCTTCAACAAATATTTCTCCTTCACAAGATTGTTTCTGTTCTTCTGATAATCTTAGTATATTCAAATTATTAAAAAATTCGTTTCCATTTTCTTTATCCTCATCTGTTACGTTTGATTGGTAAAAGCTATGGTAAAACCGTTTTTATTCGTTCAGTATCCCAAAAGGATCAGATGTAATGGCACCACTTATTTATAGTTTTCTTATATGTTTTTTGACGTGAATACCCTTCTCTAAATTTAGAAAGTATTTTGTACTTCTCTCGCCATGGTCGTGCCATCGTGCCCTTGCGCGAATAATTACACACCTCTTGGTTTTTCCTCATAATAACTTTCTAGATGAAAGAGATCCAGTGTGCTCAAAAGTGAGATTTTGCCAAAACTTGCTCCGCACGGCCCGAAACGTACGTTTTTTGCATTTTTCATAAAAAATGCACTGTTTTCGCTCTTTTGCGATGATTTGAGGCCAGTACGACGATTTTGAGATCTGGAGTGCTCAAAAGTGAGATTTTGCTAAAACTTGCTCCGCACGGCCCGAAACGTACGTTTTTTGCATTTTTCATAAAAAATGCTCTGTTTTTGCTTTTGGGCGATGATTTGCGGTCAGTACGACGATTTTGAGATCTGTTGAGCTGAAAAGTGAGATTTTGCCAAAAGTTGCTGCGCACGGTCCGAAACGTACATGCATTAAAGCATTTTTCATAGAAATGCTTTAATTGGTAAATTGTATTTATGGGATTGCAGAAAGAAACAGGTACTTCCAAACACGAAAGGTTTTAAATTTAAAGTAAGAATTAAACACCAAGTTGAAAAAGATATTTCCACTAAGAATAATAAACTAGAAACCTTTTATGAAAAATGGCCAAAACACATTTTCCCCTTTTAATTAAGTTCCTGTGTATGCTTTTGTGTGTATGTTCGTGTGTGTTTTTGTTTTATCTTAGGTTGTACTGTAAATAATTGTCAATTTCTCTTTTATCAACATAATTAAGCATTAATACAAGCCTCATTCAGCAATTGCGCGGCTGTTTTTTGGCTGTAATGTATATAATCTGTGAAATCTTGACAATTGTAAGTATGTCTGTTATGGCGGTTGTTGAGAATATTGTAATTTTTTCTTATTAAGTAGTTCTTTGTAAATAAAGTAAAAAAAAAAATAATAATAATAATAATAATAATAATAATAATAATAATAATAATAATAAAACTGTTTTCGCTTCTTGGCGATGATTTGAGGCCAGTACGACGATTTTGAGATCCCGTGTGCTTAAATGTGAGAATTTGCGAAAACGTGCTCCGCACCGCCCTAAACGAGCGTTTTACGCAGTTTTCATACAAATGCACTGCTTTCGCTTTTTGAAGACAGATTGTGAAGAAAATATAATCATTGGAGTGATTTTAACTGTCCTCTTGACTCTAAGCTGGATAAGAAAGGTGGCGTTATGGTACCTAGAAAAATAGTTATAGACGATAGAAGTAAAGAACCTCAAAATAAACTGAGGCATTATAACGCACGCATTTTGGTTTCAGATAAATGCGACGTTTGACTCTGCCTCTACAGCAAACAAAGGCAACTTTGATTTCCAGCAAAACTGTAATCCACTTCAATCCTTGCAATCCTGCGCTTTATCTCTAAAAGACTACTTTTATTTTGTACTATGGAATATTTTTATCCAACCAAGTTGTATATTTTGTGCCATTTGACGATGTAAAGTGGAAATAAGCTGAGCCACAAATTGCCATTTCGGCGGAACAGTGTCATTACGAAGCATTTACGAAGAGGCATTTACGAAGAGTATTCACGAAGTGCGATGGCTAAAACCGAAAATGCCCGAAATATTGACGAAGAGGCCCCGTAATTTTTCTCCTGGGAGCCAACAATTTACTCAAAAGTTATGACATGCAAACCGTTTAGCTTTCTGTCTTACAAAACATTGACTAAGCAAATGGAATGAAGTAAAGCAGCTCAAACTAGACTGAGCCGTTATAACGTACGCATTCTGGTTTGAGATAAAAGTCACGATTGACACTGCCTCTCCAGCAAACAAAGAAAACCTTGATTTCCAGCTAAACTGTAATCAACTTCAAGCCTTGCAATCCTGCGATTTAGCAATAAACTACTTCTTTTGTTTTGTACTTTGAGTTATTTTTATCCAACCAAGTTGTATATTTTGTGCCATTTGGCGATATAACGTGGAAATAAGTTAAGCGACATTTTGTCATTTTGGCGGGACAGTGTCATTACTATGCATATACGAAGAGTATTCACGACGTACGACGGCTAAAACCGATAATGCCCAAAATATTGACGAAGAGGCTCCGTAATGTTTCTTTTAGGAGGCAACAAATATCTCCTAAGTTATAACAAAGAAACAATTTAGTTTTCTACGTTACAAACGTTGACTAAGCAAATGGAACGAAGTAAAGCAGCTCAAAATAGACTGAGCCGTTATAACGCACGCATTTTCGTTTCAGATAAATGTCACGATTGACACTGCCTCTCCTGCAAACAAAGGCAACTTTAATATCAAGCTAAACTGTAATCCACTTCAATCCTTGCAATCCTGCGCTTTATCTCTAAAAGACTACATTTGTTTTGTGCTATAGGATCTTTTTATCCAAGTAGGTTGTATATTTTGTGCCATTTGAAGATATAACGTATTAATAACCATAGCGACATTTTGCCATTTCGGTCGGACAATCTCATCAGTATGCATTTACGAAGACTATTCACGAATTGCGATGGCTAAAATCGAAAATTCCCGTCTTACAAACATTAGCTAAGCAAATGCAACAAAGTAAAGCGGCCCAAAATAGACTGAGCCGTTAAAACGCACGCATTCTGCTTTCAGATAAATGTCACGATTGACAATGCCTCTCCTGCAAACAAAGGCAACTTTGGTATCAAGCTAAACTGTAATCCACTTCAATCTTTGCAATCCTACGCTTTATCTCTAAAAGACTACATTTGTTTTGTACTATAGGATCTTTTTATCCAACTAAGTTGTACATTTTGTGCCATTTGTCGATATAACGTGGAAATAAGTTTAGCGACATTTTGCCACTTCGGCGGAACAGTGTCATTAGTATGCATTTACGAAGAGTATTCACGAAGTGCAATGGCTAAAACCGAAAATGCCCAAAATAAATAAATCAATAAATTAAATAATGGTTTAATATCAGCGTTTCCACAAAGGTGGCTCTTCATCTGGTATAAACTACAATAATATTAAAAATATTAAATAATACATAAAAAACAATACAATTTAATATCAAGACAAAAAAAAAATTTAAATTATGATTAACTAATTTAATATGTACAACTAATTAATATTGACGAAGAGGCTCCGTAATGTTTTTCCTAGGAGCCAACAAATGACTCATAAGATATGACAAACAAACAATTTATTTTTTCCATCTTACAAACATTAACTTAGCAAATGCAACGAAGTAAAGCAGCTTAATATAGACAGAGCCGTTATAACGAACGCATTTTGGTTTCAGATAAATGCGACGATTGACACTGCCTCTACAGCAAACAAAGGCAACTTTGATTTCCAGCAAAACTGTAATCCACTTCAATCCTTGCAATCCTGCGCTTTATCTCTAAAAAAATACTTTTATTTTGTACTATGGAATATTTTTATCCAACCAAGTTGTATATTTTGTGCCATTTGGCGATGTAAAGTGGAAATAAGCTAAGCCACAAATTGCCATTTTGGCGGAACAGTGTCATTAGTATGCATTTACGAAGAGTATTTACGAAGTGCGAGGCTAAAACCGAAAATTAACGAAACATGGACGAAGAGGCTCCGTAATTTATCTCCTGGGAGCCATCAATTTACTCATAAGTTATGACATGCAAACCGTTTAGTACCCTGGGTGCCAGAGGTTTTTCTTGCGCGGTTTCCGGTGTCGGTTATTGTGACCGCGCGAAAAACCTCTGGAGCAGAGCGCTATTTCTTTGATAGCGCCGAGCCAATGACGAGCCTGTTTAAATCGATCTCGTCCAGAATTTGGACGAGACAGCCGATTGGCTCCTAACGACTTCCCATGGGCTTTCTGATGTAACCGACTCTGTGATTGGTTTACAAGAATAGAGTACACTGTGGGAAAAAAGCTCGTGGAATGAGAAATTTTATTTCTTTGTGATGAGGTGTTGAAATGTCGGTTGTTCTTGAGATACTGCACTAAAAGATTTGAGAAGGCTCTGGAGGAAGTCATAACAAAGGTTCTTGAAACCTTCGACGGTTTTGATACGTTAAGCGCCGAGCAAACGGATGGGATTTGCAATTTTAAATGCCGCAAGGATGTTTATTTTAAGTATCTCGCCAGAACGGGTATCGCTAGCCGACGAACAAGACTTGTACTTCTTTATTCCTTTACCAGGCGAGCTGGAACATCGCTTTGATCGCGTGCTATCCACTTCAGTTTTTCCAGCAGGCCACATTTCCCTTGCAATGTTCATTCAAGTGGTTAGTTCTTCGATAGTTGCTTCGCATTTTTCAATTCGGCGGTAGCACTTTTTGCATAACACATGCGGCCCGACAGAGAGATTGTCTTCTTGGGCGTCGAAAATCACCGTAATACGTCCGAAAATGTTCAGGTTTTTTTTGCGTTTTCGTTAATTAGGCTGTAGTAGCCCCCACTGGAAATGACATTCACTTCGTATAAACGGCACGACAGCGAAAACTTTGAGTTTGGAACAGTTTTCACGGGAGTCGGAATTTGAAAGCCGTAAACAAACCCGTCATTTGGCGGGCCATTTGACACCTTGTAATTAGCCGCCTGTCAAAGCTGTCATATCTTCACGTGCCAGCACGTGCCAGTGCATGTGAACACAGTGGGAGGTCTTCGCTGTGATTGGTTTAGATATAATTAGATGAAAACGATCAAAGTTCACCGAGAATGGTAAATCAAACAGCTTTGGGCCAGAGGTTTTCTCGCGGCTTCGCCACTCGTTGATCGGCCTTCGACCGACAAGCCACGAAGCTCGCCGCGAGAATACCTCTGGTACCCAGGGTAACCGTTTAGCTTTCTATCTTACAAAACATTGACTAAGCAAATGGAATGAAGTAAAGAAGCTCAAAATAGACTGAGCCGTTATAACGTACGCATTCTGGTTTGAGATAAATGTCACGATTGACACTGCCTCTCCAGCAAACAAAGAAAACCTTGATTTCCAGCTAAACTGTATCCACTTCAATCCTTGCAATCTTGCGATTTAGCTATAAACTACTTCTTTTGTTTCGTACTTTGAGCTATTTTTATTCAACCAAGTTGTATATTTTGTGCCATTTGGCGATATAACGTGGAAATAAGTTAAGCGACATTTTGCCACTTCGGCGGAACAGTGTCATTAGTATGCATTTACGAAGAGTATTCACGAAGTACGATGGCTAAAACCGAAAATGCCAGAAATATTGACGAAGAGGCTCCGTAATTTTTCTCCTAGGAGCCAACAAATGATTCAAAAGTTATGACAAACAAACAATTTTTTTTCCACCTTACAAACATTAACCTAGCAAATACAACGAAGTAAAGAAGATGAAAACAAACTGAGCTGTTATAACGCACGCATTTTGGTTTCAGATAAATGCGACGATTGACTCTGCCTCTACAGCAAACAAAGGCAACTTTGATTTCCAGCAAAACTGTAATCCACTTCAATCCTTGCAATCCTGCGCTTTATCTCTAAAAGACTACTTTTATTTTGTAGTATGGAATGTTTTTATCCAACCAAGTTGTATATCTTGTGCCATTTGGCGATGTAAAGTGGAAATAAGCTAAGCCACAAATTACCATTTCGGCGGAACAGTGTCATTAGTATGCATTTACGAAGAGTATTCACGAAGTGCGATGCTAAAACCGAAAATGCCCGAAATATTGACGAAGAGGCTCCGGAATTTTTCTCCTAGGAGCCAACAAACGTCTCAGAAGTTATGACAAACAAACAATTTATTTTTCCATCTTACAAACATTAGCTAAGCAAATGCAACGAAGTAAAGCGGCTCAAAATAGACTGAGCCGTTATAGCGCACGAATTTTCATATCAGATAAATGTCACGATTGACAATGCCTCTCCTGCAAACAAAGGCAACTGTAATATCAAGCTAAACTGTAATCCACTTTAATCTTTGCAATCCTACGCTTTATCTCTAAAAGACTACATTTTTTTTGTACTATAGGATCTTTTTATCCAACTAAGTTGTACGTTTTGTGCCATTTGTCGATATAACGTAGAAATAAGTTTAGCGACATTTTGCCACTTCCGCGGAAAAGTGTCATTAGTATGCATTTACGAAGAGTATTCACGAAGTGCAATGGCTAAAACCGAAAATGCCCGAAATAAATAAATCAATAAATTAAATAATGGTTTAATATCAGCGTTTCCACAAAGGTGGCTCTTCATCTGGTATAAACTACAACAATATTGAAAATATTAAATAATACATAAAAAACAATACAATTTAATATGAAGACAAAAAAAATTTAAATTATGATTAACTAATTTAATATGTTTTAATATGTTTTAGCCATTGCACTTCGTGAATACTCTTCGTAAATGCATACTAATGACACTTTTCCGCGGAAGTGGCAAAATATCGCTAAACTTATTTCTACGTTATATCGACAAATGGCACAAAACGTACAACTTAGTTGGATAAAAAGATCCTATAGTACAAAAAAAATGTAGTCTTTTAGAGATAAAGCGTAGGATTGCAAAGATTGAAGTGGATTACAGTTTAGCTTGATATCAAAGTTGCCTTTGTTTCCAGGAGAGGCATTGTCAATCGTGACATTTATCTGAAAGCAGAATGCGTGCGTTTTAACGGCTCAGTCTATTTTGGGCCGCTTTACTTTGTTGCATTTGCTTAGCTAATGTTTGTAAGAGTAATTATTCGCGCAAGGGCACGATCGCACGAGCATGGCGAGAGAAGTACAAAATACTTTCTAAATTTAGAGAAAGGTAATCACGTCAAGAAACATATAAGAAAACTATAAATAAGTGGTGCCATTACATCTGATCCTTTTGGGATACTGAACGAATAAAAACGGTTTTACCATAGCTTTTACCAATCAAACGCAACAGATGAGGATGAAGAAAATGGAAACGAATTTTTTAATAATTTGAATATACCAAGATTATCAGAAGAACAGAAACAATCTTGTGAAGGAGAAATATTTGTTGAAGAAATTACAGCCATTCTTAACAGTTTTGAGAGTAACAAATCTCCTGGTAATGATGGAATACTAATAGAATTTTACAAAAGTTGCTGAGAATTAATTTATGATCCATTTATGGAATGTGCGAGGAAGTGTTTCAACCACGGCGAAATGTCTAGCTCTCAAAGAAAAGCAATTATAACTCTTATAGAAAAGCAACATAAATATCGAACTCTCATTGAAAATTGGAGGCCAATCTCTCTTATTAACTTGGATGCAAAAATAATTTCAAAAGTGATTGCTTTAAGATTAAAGAAAGTTTTACCGAATATCATACATCATAATCAAACAGGTTATGTTGAAGACCGCTATATTGGTGAGACTATTCGATCAATTTTCGATATAATGGAGTTTACATACAGTAAGAATATTCCAGGTATCTTGATTTTCATTGACTTTAAAAAAGCTTTCGACTCTTTAGAATGGCATTATCTTTTCAGTTGCCTTGAGGCCTTTAATTTTGGCCCCAATTTTATAAATTGGGTCAAAATGTTTTATACAAATATTCAAAGCTCTGTAATAAACAATGGAATGGCATCAGACTATTTTACTTTAGAACTTGGTGTGAGGCAGGGTGATCCCTTGTCCCCCTACCTCTTTATCTTAGCTGTTGAAAGCTTAGCAATCTCCATTCGTCAAAATGTTGATATCAAAGGAATTAAAATAGGAAATTATGAAGCCAAGCTATTGCAATACGCAGACGATAGATACCACAGCAACCCTGTCTGATGAAAATTCTGCAAAAACGCTATTTGAAGAACTAGAAGTATTTAAGAACTTGTGTGGGTTGGAGATAAATAGTTCTAAAACAGAAGGAATGTGGATTGGTTCGCTTAGAAGAAAAGACGAAAAACCGTTTGGTATTAAATGGCCAAGTGAACCCATTAAAGCTTTAGGAACCTTTTTTACATATGACCTATCATTATTTTACGAAACAAAACTTTCAAGAGAAGGTTGACAGCATAAAGCAGCTAACAAATATAAGGTCATCTAGAGGACTGTCCATTTATGGTAAAGTAACTATAATCAAATCAATACTTCTTCCAAAACTAGTTTTTATATCTTCGGTTCTTTCACCTCCAAGTAAAATCATCAAACAAGTAGACAGCTTGATTTTCTCCTTTTTATGGAATGGAAAGGATAAAGTAACAAGGCTCTCTTCAATAAACAGTTTTGAAGACGGTGGCATTAAAATGACAGATATTGAAAGCTTGGTCAAAGCTGTACGATTAGCTTGGCTAAAACGTATTATCAGCGATAACGAAAGTACGCGGAAATTCTACTTGTTGCATCTCCTACGTAATGTTGGTGGTCTTTTGCTTTTTAAATGTAATTATGCAATGGACTATCTTTCAATTAACTCAGTTTTCTACAGAGAACTTTCAGAATGTTGGTTAGAATTTCGAAATCTCTTTTTAGCTAATAAAAAACGGCTCTGTATAATTTGGAATAACAAAGATATAAGAATAGATGCACAAACCAGTTTTTTATAAATCTTATTATGACTATCAATGACTATGACTATATTATCAAGATCTCTTGTTCAATCTCGACAATATAGAATCCTTTAATGTAGTTAATAACATAGTTGAGAAAGCTAATTTTCTTACATGGACAGGTCTTAGGCGCGCAATTCCGTCTTCTATGAAAATAATAGAGTACACTACCTTTACAGATAATACATAATGCACTGTTTTCGCTTTTTGCCTATGATTTGAAGTCAGTATGACTATTTTGAGATCTGGTGTGCTCAAAACCAGGATTTCGCCAACACTTGCTCCGCACGGCCCCAAACTTACGTTTTGTGCACTTTTCATAGAAATGCACTGTTTTCGCTCTTTTCCGATGATTTGAGGCCAGTACGACGATTTTGAGATCTGGTGTGCTAAAAAGTGAGATTTTGTGAAAACTTGCTCCGCACGGCCCGAAACGTACGTTTTGTGCATTTTTTATAGAAATGCACTGTTTTCTCTTTTTGGTGATGATTTGAGGCCAGTACGACGATTTTGAGATCGGGTGTGCTCAAAAATGAGATTTTGCCAAAACATGCTGCGCACGGCCCGAAACGTACGTTTTGTGAATTTTGTATAGAAATGCACTCTTTTCGCTTTTTGGCGATGATTTGAGGCCAGTACGACAATCTTGAGATGTGCTGTGCTCAAAAGTAAGATTTTGCCAAAACTTGCTCCGCACGGCCCCAAACGTGCGGTTTGTGCACTTTTCAAAGAAATGCACTGTTTTCGCTTTTTGTCGTTGATTTGAGGCCAGTACCACGATTTTGAGATCCGGGGTGCTCAAAAGTGAGATTTTGCCAAAACTTCCTCCGCCGGCCCGAAACGTACGTTTTGTGTATTTTTCATAGAAATGCACACTCTTCGCGTTTTGGCGATGATTTGTGGCCAGTGCGACGATTTTGAGATCTGGTGTGCTCGAAAGTAAGATTTTGCCAAAACTTGCTCCGCACGGCCCCAAACGTGCCTTTTATGCGTTTTCGTAGAAGTGCACTGTTTTCGCATTTTGGCGATGATTTGAGGTCAGTTTTTTTTCGCTTTTTGAAGACTTAGATTGTGAAGAAATATAATCATTGGAGGTGATTTTAACTGTCCTCTTGACTCTAAGCTGGATAAGAAAGGTGGCGTTATGGTACCTAGAAAAATGGTTATAGACAATATTGAATGTTTCCAAAATGAATTGGGCCTTGTTGACGTTTGGAGAATTAAAAACTTGCAATCTAGAAGTTACACTTGGAGCCAAAAATCTCCACCAATTTTCTGTTGTTTAGATTACTGGCTGATATCAAACAACTTACAGGATGTTGTAAATACAACCGATCATTCCAGCTATAAAAACTGATCATGCAGCAATTGAGTTGAATTGAACCGACTCCAATCAAAACTTAAAGGGGCCCGGCTTCTGGAAAATGAACGTCTCTCTTCTTGAAAATCCGAATATCTGGAAGAATTAAAACAAAATATTCCACTTTGGAAAACAACAGGAAGCGAGAATTTATCAGACAAAAGGTGCATCTGCGATTGGATTAAGTATAATATTCGGAACCATGGTGTTTTGTTCTCGAAAAGGAAAGCCAAAGAAAGATCTGCAATGGAAAAAAATTACAACAAGTATACGAGGAAGCAACTAAAAAATTCGAACAGGACCCTTCCGACTCTAACCTAAATACTCTAAATGAAGCAAAAGAAACTCTAGAAAGTTATTATGAGGAAAAACCAAGGGGTGTGTAATTATTCGGGCAAGGGCACGATGGCACGAGCATGGCGAGAGAAGTACAAAATACTTTCTAAATTTAGAGAAGGGTAATCACGTCAAAAAACATATAAGAAAACTATAAATAAGTGGTGCCATTACATCTGATCCTTTTGGGATACTGAACGAATAAAAACGGTTTTACCATAGCTTTTACCAATCAAACGTAACAGATGAGGATAAAGAAAATGGAAACGAATTTTATAATAATTTGAATATTCCAAGATTATCAGAAGAATAAAAACAATTTTGTGAAGGAGAAGTATTTGTTGAAGAAATTACAGCCATTCTTAACAGTTTTGAGAGTAACAAATCTCCTGGTAATGATGGAATACTAATAGAATTTTACAAAAGTTGCTGAGAATTAATTTATGATCCATTTATGGAATGTGTGAGGGAGTGTTTCAACCACGGCGAAATGTCTACCTCTCAAAGAAAAGCAATTATAACTCTTATAGAAAAGCAACATAAATATCGAACTCTCGTTGAAAATTGGAGGCCAATCTCTCTTATTAACGTGGACGCAAAAATAATTTCAAAAGTGATTGCTTTAAGATTAAAGAAAGTTTTACCGAATATCATACATCATAATCAAACAGGTTATGTTGAATATCGCTATATTAATGAGACTATTCGATCAATTTTCGATATAATGGAATTTACAGACAGTAAGAATATTCCAGGTGTCTTGATTTTCATTGACTTAAAAAAAGCTTATCTTAGCTGTTGAAAGCTTGGCAATCTCCATTCGTCAAAATGTTAATATCAAAGGAATTAAAATAAGAAATTATGAAGTCAAGCTATTGCAATACGCAGACCATAACACAGCAACCCTGTCTGATGAAAATTCTGCAAAAACGGTATGTGAAGAACTAGAAGATTTTAAGAACTTAAGTGGGTTGGAGATAAATAGTTCTAAAACAGAAGGAATGTGGATTGGTTCGCTTAAAAAAAAGACGAAAAACTGTTCGGTATTAAATGGCCAAGTGAACCCATTAAAGCTTTAGGAACCTTTTTTACATATGACCTATCATTATTTTACGAAAAAAAACTTTCAAGAGAAGGTTGACAGCATAAAGCAGCTCACAAATATATGGTCATCTAGAGGACTGTCCATTTATGATAAAGTAACAATAATCAAATCATTACTTCTTCCAAAACTAGTTTTTATATCTTCGGTTCTTTCACCTCCAAGTAAAATCATCAAGCAAGTAGACAGTTTGAGTTTCTCCTTTTTATGGAATGGAAAGGATAAAGTAACAAGGCTCTCTTCAATAAACAGTTATGAAGACGGTGGCATTAAAATGACAGATATTAAAAGCTTGGTCAAAGCTGTATAAGCTTGGCTAAAACGTATTTTCAGCGATAACGAAAGTACGCGGAAATTCTACTTGTTTCATCTTCTACGTAATGTTGGTGGTCTTTTGCTTTTTAAATGTAATTATGAAATGGACGATAGTTTAATTAACTCAGTAAAAATATCTTATAGTAAAAAACAAATGTAGTCTATTAAAAATAAAGCGCAGGATTGCAAGGATTGAAGTGGATTACAGGTTAGCTTGATATCAATATTTCGGGCATTATCGGTTTTACCTATCGCACCTCGTGAATACTCTTCGTAAATGCATAGTAATGACACTGCCCCGCCAAAATGACAAAATGTTTGTTAGCTTATTTCAACGTTATATCGCCAAATGGCACAAAATATACAACTTGGTTGGATAAAAATATCTCAAAGTACAAAACAAAAGAAGTAGTTTATTCCTAAATCGCAGGATTGCAAGGATTCAAGAGGATAACAGTTTAGCTTGAAATGAAAGTTGTCTTTGTTTGCTGGAGAGGCAGTGTCAATATGAAACATTTATCTAAAATAAAAGAGCGTGCGTTTTAACGGCTCAGTCCATTTTGGGCCGCTTTACTTTGTTGCATTTCCTTAGCTAATGTTTGTAACATGGAAAAATCAATTGTTTGTTTGTTATAACTTATTAGAAATTTCTTCGCTCCTAGGAGAAAAATTACGGGGCCTCTTCGTCAATATTTCGGGCATTTTCGGTTTTAGCCGTCGCACTTCGTGAATACTCTTCGTAAATGCATACTAATGACACTGTTCCGTCGAAATGGCAATTTGTGGCTTAGCTTATTTCCACTTTACATCGCCAAATGGCACAAAATATACAACTTGGTTGGATAAAAATATTCCATAGTACAAAATAAAAGTAGTCTTTTAGAGATAAAGCGCAGGATTGCAAGGATTGAAGTGGATTACAGTTTTGCTGGAAATCAAAGTTGCCTTTGTTTGCTGTAGAGGCAGTGTCAATCATCGCATTTATCTGAAAGCAAAATGCGTGCGTTTTAACGGCTCAGTCTATTTTGGGCCGCTTTACTTTGTTGCATTTGCTTAGCTAATGTTTGTAAGATGGAAAAATCAATTGTTTGTTTGTTATAACTTATGAGAAATTTGTTCGCTCCTAGGAGAAAAATTACGGAGCGTCTTCGTAAATATTTCGGGAATTTTCGGTTTTAGCCATCGCACTTCGTGAATAGTCTTCGTAAATGCATACTGATGAGATTGTCCGACCGAAATGGCAAAATGTCGCTATGGTTATTTCCACGTTATATCTTCAAATGGCACAAAATATACAACTTACTTGGATAAAAAGATCCTATAGTACAAAACAAATGTAGTGTTTTAGAAATAAAGCGCAGGATTGCAAGTATTGAAGTGGATTACAGTTTTGCTGGAAATCAAAGTTGCCTTTGTTTGCTGTAGAGGCAGTGTCAATCGTCGGATTTATCTGAAACCAAAATGCGTGCGTTATAACGGCTCAGTTTATTTTGAGCCTCTTTACTTCGTTGCATTTGCTAAGTTAATGTTTGTAAGGTGGAAATTGTTTCTTTGTCATAACTTATGAGTCATTTGTTGGCTCCTAGGAGAACAATTACGGAGCCTCTTCGTCAATATTTCGGGCATTTTCGGTTTTAGCCATCGCACTTCGTGAATACTTTTCGTAAATGCATACTAATGACACTGTTCCGCCGAAATGACAAAATGTCGCTTGACTTATTTCCACCTTATATCGCCAAATGGCACAAAATATACCACTTAGTTGGATAAAAATATCTGAAAGTACAAAACAAAAGAAGTAGTTTATTGCTAAATCGCAGGATTGCAAGGCTTGAAGTGGATTACAGTTTAGCTGGAAATCAAGGTTTTCTTTGTTTGCTGGAGAGGCAGTGTCAATCGTGACGTTTATCTGAAACCAGAATGCGTACGTTATAACGGCTCTGTCTATTTTGAGCTGCTTTACTTCATTCCATTTGCTTAGTCAATGTTTTGTAAGACAGAAAGCTAAACAGTTTGCATGTCATAACTTTTGAGTAAATTGTTGGCTTCCAGAAACATTACGGAGCCTCTTCGTCAATATTTCGGGCATTTTCGGTTTTAGCCGGCTTTTTCGGTTTTAACGGCTCAGTCTATTTTGAGCTGCTTTATTTCGTTGCATTTGCTTAGTCAATGTTTTGTAGGATAGAAAGCTAAACGGTTTGCATGTCATAACTTATGAGTAATTTGTTGGCTCCTAGGAGAAACATTCCGGGGCCTCTTCGTCAATATTTCGGGCCTTTTCGGTTTTAGCCATCGCACTTCGTAAATGCATACTAATGACACTGTTCCGCCGAAGTGGCGAAATGTCGCTTAACTTATTTCCACGTTATATCGACAAATGGCACAAAATGTACAACTTAGTTGGATAAAAAGATCCTATAGTACAAAACAAATGTAGTCTTTTAGAGATTAAGCGCAGGATTGCGAGGATTGAAGTGGATTACAGTTTAGCTTGATATCAAAGTTGCCTTTGTTTGCCTTTGTTTGCCTTTGTTTGCCTTTGTTTGCCTTTGTTTGCCTTTGTTTGCCTTTGTTTATCTTTGTTTGCCTTTATTTGCCGTTAAAACGGCTCAGTTTATTTTGGGCCGCTTTACTTCGTTGCATTTGCTAAGTTAATGTTTATAAAATAGAAAAATAAATTGTTTGTTTGTCATAACTTATGAGTAATTTGTTGGCTCCTAGGAGAAAAATTACGGAGCCTCTTCGTCAATATTTCGGGCATTATCGGTTTTAGCCGTCGCACGTCGTGAATACTCTTCGTAAATGCATAGTAATGAATCTACAAAACAAAAGAAGTAGTTTATTGCTAAATCGCAGGATTGCAAGGCTTGAAGTGGATTACAGTTTAGATGGAAATCAAAGTTGCCTTTGTTTGCTGGAGAGGCAGTGTCAATCAGGACATTTATCTGAAACCAGAATGCGTACGTTATAACGGCTCAGTCTATTTTGAGCTGCTTTACTTCGCTCCATTTGCTTAGACAACGTTTGTAACGTAGAAAACTATATTGTTTGTTTGTGATAACTTAGGAGATATTTGTTGGCTCCTAGGAGAAAAATTACGGAGCCTCTTCGTCAATATTTCGGGCATTATCGGTTTTAGCCGTCGCACGTCGTGAATACTCTTCGTAAATGCATAGTAATGACACTGTCCCGCCAAAATGACAAAATGTTCGTTAGCTTATTTCAACGTTATATCGCCAAATGGCACAAAATATACAACTTGGTTGGATAAAAATATCTCAAAGTACAAAACAAAAGAAGTAGTTTATTGCTAAATCGCAGGATTGCAAGGATTCAAGAGGATAACAGTTTAGCTTGAAATGAAAGTTGCCTTTGTTTGCAGGAGAGGCAGTGTCAATCGTGACATTTACCTGAAACCAGAATGCGTACGTTATAACGGCTCAGTCTATTTTGAGCTGCTTTACTTCGTTGCATTTGCTTAGTCAATGTTTGTAAGATAGAAAACTAAAAGGTTTGCTTGTTATAACTTATGAGTCATTTGTTGGCTCCTAGGAGTAAAATTACGCAGCCTTTTTTGCCATTCTTCGGGAATTTTCTGTTTTAGCCTCGCACTTCATGAATACTCTTCGTAAATGCATAGTAATGACACTGTCCCGCCGCAATGGCAAAGTGTCGCTTAACTTATTTCCAAGTTATATCGCAAAATGGCACAAAATATACAACTTTGTTGGATAAAATGATCCTATAGTACAAAATAAAAATAGAAGATTAGAGATAAAGGGCAGGATTGCAAGGATTGAAGTGGATTACAGTTTAGATGGAAATCAAAGTTGCCTTGTTTGCTGGAGAGGCAGTGTCAATCCGGACATTTATCTGAAACCAGAATGCGTACGTTATAACGGCTCAGTCTTTTTGGAGCTTCTTTACTTCGTTCCATTTGCTTAGTCAATGTTTGTAAGATAAAAAGCTAAAAGGTTTGCTTGTCATAACTTATGGGTCATTTGTTGGCTCCTAGGAGAAACATTACGGAGCCTCTTGGTCAATATTAATTAGTTGTACATATTAAATTAGTTAAACATAATTTAAATTTTTTTTGTCTTCATATTAAATTGTATTGTTTTTTATGTATTATTTAATATTTTCAATATTATTGTAGTTTATACCAGATGAAGAGCCACGTTTGTGGAAACGCTGATATTAAACCATTATTTAATTTATTGATTTATTTATTTCGGGCATTTTCGGTTTTAGCCATAGCACTTCGTGAATACTCTTCGTATTAAATGCATACTAATGACACTGTTCCGCCGAAGTGGCAAAATGTCGCGTAACTTATTTCCACGTTATATCGACAAATGGCACAAAATTACAACTTAGTTGGATAAAAAGATCCTATAGTACAAAACAAATGTAGTCTTTTAGAGATAAAGCGTAGGATTGCAAAGATTGAAGTGGATTACAGTTTAGCTTGATATCAAAGTTGCCTTTGTTTGCAGGAGAGGCATTGTCAATCGTGACATTTATCTGAAAGCAAAATGCGTGCGTTTTAACGGCTCAGTCTATTTTGGGCCGCTTTACTTTGTTGCATTTGCTTAGCTAATGTTTGTAAGATGGAAAAATCAATTGTTTGTTTGTTATAACTTATGAGAAATTTGTTCGCTCCTAGGAGAAAAATTACGGAGCCTCTTCGTAAATATTTCAGGAATTTTCGGTTTTAGCCATCGCACTTCGTGAATAGTCTTCGTAAATGCATACTGATGAGATTGTCCGACCGAAATGACAAAATGTCGCTATGGTTATTTCCACGTTATATCGCCAAATGGCACAAAAAAAAAAACAACTTACTTGGATAAAAAGATCCTATAGTACAAAATAAAAGTAGACGTTTGGAGACAAAGTGCAGGATTGCAAGGATTGAAGTGGATTACAGTTTAGCTGGAAAGCAAAATTGCCTTCGTTTGCTGGAGAGGCAGTGTCAATCGTGACATTTATCTGAAACCAAACTGCGTGCGTTATAACGGTTCAGTCTATTTTGAGCTGCTTTACTTCGTTCCATTTGCTTAGACAACGTTTGTAACGTAGAAAACTAAATTGTTTGTTTGTCATAACTTAGCAGATATTTGTTGGCTCCTAGGAGAAAAATTACGGAGCCTCTTCGTCAATATTTCGGGCATTATCGGTTTTAGCCGTCGCACGTCGTGAATACTCTTCGTAAATGCATAGTAATGACACTGACCCGCCAAAATGACAAAATGTCGCTTAGCTTATTTCGACGTTCTATCGCCAAATGGCACAAAATATACAACTTGGTTGGATAAACATTTTCTCAAAGTACAAAACAAAAGAAGTAGTTTATTGCTAAATCGCAGGATTGCAAGGATTGAAGTGGATTACAGTTTAGCTGGAAATCAAGGTTTTCTTTGTTTGCTGGAGGCGGTGTCAATCGTGACATTTATTTGAAACCAGAATGCGTACGTTATAACGGCTCAGTCTATTTTGAGCTGCTTTACTTCATTCCATTTGCTTAGTCATTGTTTTCTCCCAGGAGAAAAATTACGGAGCCTCTTCGTCCATGTTTCGTTAATTTTCGGTTTTAGATTCGCATTTCGTGGATACTCTTTGTAAATGCATAGTAATGACACTGATCCGCCGTAGTGGCAAGTTGTGGCTAAGCTTATTTCCACTTTACATCACCAAATTGCACAAAATATACAACTTGGTTGGATAAAAAGATTCCATAGTACAAAATAAAAGTAGCCTTTTAGGTCTCAAAAATTATGGTTTTTCCTAGCCATTTTCAATGATGTCATAATGACGTCACAATGAGACATCGACACTGTCAATCTACTAAACTTATAATTTTGCACTATCTGCTAAATTTGAAGTCTAAAGCGGTAATACTTTAGGAGTTATGATGAGGTACGTTTTAAGACATATCAGTGTCCGTACATGAAGCTGGTCATCACAGCAGGGACAAGCCATGGAGCGGTGAGTACACGCTCTTTTGTGCTCGGCATTTGTACTCTATTTAGACCTTTTTAAGACTATGCACGACCAAACCAACTATCAGAACTATGACATAAGGACCTAGTGCTACTCTAGGAAACTGTTTTCCCAACCGAAAGTGTTTGCTTTTGCGTAGTCAGCAGTTTATCTTTAGATATTTAACCCTCCCCTCAAGAAATCACTTTATGGCTTTTAGAGACAAAGGACGAGGGTTTATCTATACTTTTATGATAGATGTAGTTGATACAGCAGGAAAGGAACACTTTGGTGGGTGTAAGTTTTGCGTGAATTCATCATTGTGCTCAGGAGTAATTAATAACTGAATAATTAATTAGCTGCAAATTTCAGCCGTTAATAACAGCGTCAGATCTTGTGTTTATGGCAGTGTTTATATCAATCGAGTTAGATCCCAAAGTGATCTAACCGTGTGGCTAAAATCAAGGAAACAGCTTTTAAAACGTGCGAGTTATTAACAGTTGAATTCTGTCCAATATGGCGGACCCAAAAGTGCGTCAAACATGCAAACGAGGCTATACTTTGAACGTGAATATCTCTGAAGGGGATTTTATCACACTTCGGCAAATTCGCAGGATATATACAACGACTTTAATAGTATTTGCCAATACACTCGACGTTATTATCGGCTCAACGGTTTGTTTCTAGCCTTGTTTACAAGTTTTTCAAACATGGACACGAGGCTGCAATTTGATCGTTAATATCTCTGAGGGGATTACATCAAAGAAATTCAAATTTGCAGGATATATAGCATGACTTTAATACTATCTGCGAATATACTCGGTTTTAATATCGGCTCAACCTTATGCTTCTAGTTCAAAACCTCGTACACATGCGAAAACACCTCAACAGAAGCTAATATAATATAATATAATATAATATAATATAATATAATATAATATAATATAATATAATATAATATAATATAATATAATATAATATAATATAATATAATATAATGTAATATAATGTAATATAATGTAATATAATGTAATATAATGTAATATAATGTAATATAATGTAATATAATGTAATATAATGTAATATAATGTAATATAATGTAATATAATGTAATATAATATAATATAATATAATATAATATAATATAATATAATATATATGACATGACATGACATGACATGACATGACATGATTTGATATGATATTATATGATATGATATGATATAATATAATATAATATAATATAATATCATGCTTATAATGGTGACCAAGCAGCGAAGGATGTCTTGAAGGTGAAAAGACAGAGTACCGTACAACAAGGACAAAGACATTAACTGGAACACGTTTCGCTCCGATTATCGCCACTGTGCAGTTCTTTACCAAGCAGCGGATGCTTTCGGCTTTGAAATGCTACAAAGGTGCGCCTAACGGGCCTTGGGGTGCATGTCCTGGATCTCTCAGCAACGAGATATTGATGACCTAGCCTTGAGGGTGCTACAAAGGTGCGCCAAACGGGCCTTGGGGTGCATGTCGATGATCTCTCAGCAATGAGAGATTACCAAGCCTCAAGAGCCCTTGACACTGAGACATTATATGGAATGTACAAGTTAACGCTAGACTGTGCGCCAGAAAAGTTTCACTTAAACGAAGATCAAACAGGTGGCGATGCAGATAAGGACATTGAGAGAGTCGAGGAACAGAAGAAGTCCAGGAAAAGAAAAGCCACACCAACAGACAGTGAGAGCGACTACGAACCTGTAAAGAAGGCAAAGGAGAAAACAGCAAGTGCCCTTACAACAGACAGCGAGAGCGATTTCCAAGCGCCCGTAAAGAAAACGAAAAAGAAAACAGCAAGTCCCCTGAGGAGCGATGACAAAGCGCCCGTAAAGAAAACGAGAAAGGAAAACAGCAAGTCCCCTGAAGAGCGACAGCGAGCAGAAGAAAAGAAGCCATCATAACGAGAGGATGTGTAGGATAACAGGCTGCTTCTTCTACGGCTACAAACTTCAACGTCATATACAAATGCACGTCAGAAAGGGCAGCATAGAAGAGGAAGACATTCCCCGTTTGAGGCCAGCACGACGATTTTGAGATCTGGTGTGCTCAAAAGTGAGATTTTGCCAAAACTTTCTCCGCATGGACCCAAACGTGCAATTTGTGCACTTTTAATAGAAATACACTCTTTTCGCTTTTCGGCCATGATTTGAGGCCAGTACGTCGATTTTGAGCTCACGTGAACTCATAAGTGAGGCTTTGCCAAAACTGGCTCCGCACGGCCCGAAACGTACGTTTTGTGCATTTTTCATAGAAATGCACTGTTTTTGCTTTTTTCCGATGATTTGAGGTCAGGACGACGATTTTGAGCTCTGGTGAGCTCAAAATGAAGATTTTGCCAAAACTTGCTTCGCACGGCCCGAAACGCACGTTTTGTGCATTTTTCATAGAAATGCACTGTTTCGCGTTTTGGCGCTAATTTGATACCAGAACGACGATTTTGAGATCTGGTGAGCTCAAAAGTGAGATTTTGGCAAAACTTGCTCCGCACGGCCCGAAACGTACGTTTTGTTCATTTTTCATAGAAATGCACTGTTTTCGCTTTCTTGCGATGATTTGAGGTCAGGACGACGATTTTGAGATCTGGTGAGCTCAAAAGTGAGATTTTGCCAAAACTTGCTCCGCACGACCCCAAACCTGCGTTTTGTGCACTTTTCATAGATATACACTCTTTTCGCTTTTCGGCCATGATTTGAGGCCAGTACGTCGATTTTGAGCTCAGGTGAACTCATAAGTGAGATTTTGGCAAAACTTGCTTCCCACGGCTCGAAACGCACGTTTTGTGCATTTTTCATAGAAATGCACTGTCTCGCGTTTTGGCGATGATTTGAGACCAAGACGACGATTTTGAGATCTGGTGAGCTCAAAAGTGAGATTTTGCCAAACTTGTCCCCACAGCCCGAAATGCAAGTTTTGTGCACTTTTCATGGAAATATACTGTTTTCGCTTTTTGGCGATGATTTGAGACCAAAAATACGATTTTGAGATCTGGTGAGCTGAAAAGTGAGATTTTGCCAAAACTTGCTCCCCACAGCCCAAAACGCACGTTTTGTGCATTTTTCATAGAAATGCACTGTCTCGCGTTTTGGCGATGATTTGAGACCAAGACGACGATTTTGAGATCTGGTGAGCTCAAAAGTGAGATTTTGCCAAACTTGCTCCCCACAGCCCGAAATGCAAGTTTTGTGCACTTTTCATGGAAATATACTGTTTTCGCTTTTTGGCGATGATTTGAGACCAAAAATACGATTTTGAGATCTGGTGAGCTGAAAAGTGAGATTTTGCCAAAACTTGCTCCCCACAGCCCAAAACGCACGTTTTGTGCACTTTAATGGAAATATACTGTTTTCGCTTTTTGGCGATGATTTGAGACCAAAACGACGATTTTGAGATCTGGTGAGCTCCAAAGTGAGATTTTGCCAAAACTTGCTCCGCACGGCCCGAAACGTACGTTTTGTTCATTTTTCATAGAAATGCACTGTTTTCGGTTTTTGGCGATGATTTGAGGTCAGGACGACGATTTTGAGATCTGGTTAGCTCAAACGTGAGATTTTGCCAAAACTTGCTCCGCACGGCCCAAAACGCACGTTTTGAGCACTTTTCATGGAAATATACTGTTTTCGCTTTTTCGCGATGATTTGAGACCAAAACGACGATCTGGTGAGCTCAAAAGTGAGATTTTGGCAAAACTTGCTCCGCACGGCCCGAAACGTACGTTTTGTTCATTTTTCATAGAAATGCACTGTTTTCTCTTTTTTGCGATGATTTGAGGTCAGGACGACGATTTTGAGATCTGGTGAGTTCAAAAGAGAGATTTTGGCAAAACTTGCTCCGCACAGCCCGAAACGTACGTTTTGTTCACTTTTCATAGAAATGCACTGTTTCCCGTTTTGGCGACGATTTGAAAAACGACGATTTTGAGATCTGGTTAGCTCAAAAGTAAGATTTTGCTAAAACTTGCTCCGCACGGCGCGAAACGTACGTTTTGTGCATTTTCCATAGAAATGCACTGTTTTTCGCGTTTTGGTGATAATTTGATACCAGAACGACGATTTTGAGATCTGGTGAGCTCAAAAGTGAGATTTTGGCAAAACTTGCTCCGCACGGCCCGAAACGTACGTTTTGTTCATTTTTCATAGAAATGCACTGTTTTCGCTTTCTTGCGATGATTTGAGGTCAGGACGACGATTTTGAGATCTGGTGAGCTCAAAAGTGAGATTTTGGCAAAACTTGCTTCCCACGGCTCGAAACGCACGTTTTGTGCATTTTTCATAGAAATGCACTGTTTTCGCTTTTGTGCGATGATTTGAGGTCAGGTCGACTATTTTGAGATCTGGTTAGCTCAAAAGTGAGATTTTGGCAAAACTTGCTTCCCACGGCTCGAAACGCACGTTTTGTGCATTTTTCATAGAAATGCACTGTCTCGCGTTTTGGCGATGATTTGAGACCAAAACGACGATTTTGAGATCTGGTGAGCTCAAAAGTGAGATTTTGCCAAAACTTGTCCCCACAGCCCGAAATGCAAGTTTTGTGCACTTTTCATGGAAATATACTGTTTTCGCTTTTTGGCGATGATTTGAGACCAAAAAGACGATTTTTAGATCTGGTGAGCTGAAAAGTGAGATTTTGCCAAAACTTGCTCCGCACGGCGCGAAACGTACGTTTTGTGCATTTTCCATAGAAATGCACTGTTTTTCGCGTTTTGCGATGATTTGAGACCAGTTCGACGATTTTGAGATCTGGTTAGCTCAAAAGTGAGATTTTGGCAAAACTTGCTTCCCACGGCTCGAAACGCACGTTTTGTGCATTTTTCATAGAAATGCACTGTTTCGCGTTTTGGCGATGATTTAAGACCAAAACGACGATTTTGAGATCTGGTGAGCTCAAAAGTGAGATTTTGGCAAAACTTGCTTTGCACCGCCCGAAACGTACGTTTTGTGTTGTGTACTTTTCATGGAAATATACTGTTTTCGCTTTTTGGCGATGATTTGAGACCAAAAAGACGATTTTTAGATCTGGTTAGCTGAAAAGTGAGATTTTGCCAAAACTTGCTCCCCACAGCCCGAAACGCACGTTTTGTGCACTTTTCATGGAAATATACTGTTTTCGCTTTTGGGCGATGATTTGAGACCAAAACGACGATTTTGAGATCTGGTGAGCTCAAGTGAGATTTTGGCAAAACTTGCTTCCCACGGCTCGAAACGCACGTTTTGTGCATTTTTCATAGAAATGCACTCTTTCGCGCTTTGGCGATGATTTGAGACCAAAACGACGATTTTGAGATCTGGTGAGCTTAAAAGTGAGATTTTGGCAAAACTTGCTTTGCACGGCCCAAAACGTACGTTTTGTGTTGTGTACTTTTCATGGAAATATACTGTTTTCGCTTTTTGGCGATGATTTGGCGATGATTTGAGACCAAAACGACGATTTTGAGATCTGGTGAGCTCAAAAGTGAGATTTTGGCAAAACTTGCTCCGCACGGCCCAAAACGCATGTTTTGTGCATTTTTCATAGAAATGCACTGTTTTCTCTTTTTTGGGATGATTTGAGGTCAGGACGACGATTTTGAGATCTAGTGAGCTCAAAAGTGAGATTTTGGCAAAACTTGATCCGCACGGCCCGAAATGTACGTTTTGTGCATTTTTCATAGAAATGCACTGTTTCGCTTTTTGGCGATGATTTGAGACCAAGACGACGATTTTGAGATCTGGTTAGCTCAAAGTGAGATTTTGCCAAAACTTGCTCCGCACGGCCCAAAACGCATGTTTTGTGCATTTTTCATAGAAATGCACTGTTTTCTCTTTTTTGCGATGATTTGAGGTCAGGACGACGGTTTTGAGATCTGGTGAGCTCAAAAGTGAGATTTTGGCAAAACTTGATCCGCACGGCCCGAAATGTACGTTTTGTGCATTTTTCATAGAAATGCACTGTTTCGCTTTTTGGCGATGATTTGAGACCAAGACGACGATTTTGAGATCTGGTTAGCTCAAAGTGAGATTTTGCCAAAACTTGCTCCGCACGGCCCTAAAACGCATGTTTTGTGCATTTTTCATAGAAATGCACTGTTTTCTCTTTTTTGCGATGATTTGAGGTCAGGACGACGATTTTGAGATCTGGTGAGCTCAAAAGTGAGATTTTGGCAAAACTTGATCCGCACGGCCCGAAATGTACGTTTTGTGCATTTTTCATAGAAATGCACTGTTTCGCTTTTTGGCGATGATTTGAGACCAGTGCGACGATTTTGAGATCTGGTGTGCTCGGAAGTAAGATTTTGCCAAAGCGTGCTCCGCACAGCCCCAAACGTGCGTTTTGTGCGTTTTCGTAGAAGTGCGCGTTTTTCCCTTTTTGGCGATGATTTGAGGTCAGTTTTTTTTTTCGCTTTTTGAAGACTAAGATTGTGAAGAAATATAATCATTGGAGGTGATTTTAACTGTCCTCTTGACTCTAAGCTGGATAAGAAAGGTGGCGTTATGGTACCTAGAAAAATGTTATAGACAATATTGAATGTTTCCAAAATGAATTGGGCCTTGTTGACGTTTGGAGAATTAAAAATCCGCAATCTAGACGTTACACTTGGAGCCAAAAATCTCCACCAATTGTCTGTCGTTTAGATTACTGGCTGATATCAAACAACTTACAGCATGTTGTAAATACAACCGATCATTCCAGCTATAAAAACTGATCATGCAGCAATTGAGCTGAATTGAACCGACTCCAATCAAAACTTAAAGGGGCCCGGCTTCTAGGAAATGAACGTCTCTCTTCTTGAAGATCCGAATTATCTGGAAGAATTAAAACAAAATATTCCACTTTGGAAAACAACAGGAAGCGAGAATTTATCAGACAAAAGGTGCATCTGGGATTTGAATAAGTATAATATTCGGAACCATGGTGTTTTGTTCTGGAAAAGGAAAGCCAAAGAAAGATCTGCAATGGAAAAAACTTACAACAAGTATACGAGGAAGCAACTAAAAAATTCGAACAGGACCCTTCCGACTTTAACCTAAATACTCTAAATGAAGCAAAAGAAACTCTAGAAAGTTATTATGAGGAAAAACCAACAGGTGTGTAATTATTCGCGCAAGGGCACGATGGCACGAGCATGGCAAGAGAAGTACAAAATACTTTCTAAATTTAGAGAAGCGTAATCTCGTCAAAAAACATATAAGAAAACTATAAATAAGTTGTGCCATTACATCTGATCCTTTTGGGATACTGAACGAATAAAAACGGTTTTACCATAGCTTTTACCAATCAAACGTAACAGATGAGGATAAAGAAAATGGAAACGAATTTTTTAATAATTTGAATATACCAAGATTATCAGAAGAACAAAAACAATCTTGTGAAGGAGAAATATTTGTTGAAGAAATTACAGCCATTCTTAACAGTTTTGAGAGTAACAAATCTCCTGGTAATGATGGAATACTAATAGAATTTTACAAAAGTTGCTGAGAATTAATTTATGATCCATTTATGGAATGTGCGAGGAAGTGTTTCAACCACGGCGAAATGTCTAGCTCTTAAAGAAAAGCAATTATAACTCTTATAGAAAAGCAACATGAATATCGAAGTCTCATTGAAAATTGGAGGCCAATCTCTCTTATTAACGTGGATGCAAAAATAATTTCAAAAGTGATTTCTTTAAGATTAAAGAAAGTTTTACCGAATATCATACATCATAATCAAACAGGTTATGTTGAATATCGCTATATTCGTGAGACTATTCGATCAATTTTCGATATAATGGAATTTACAGACAGTAAGAATATTCCAGGTATCTTGATTTTCATTGACTTAAAAAAAGCTTATCTTAGCTGTTGAAAGCTTGGCAATCTCCATTCGTCAAAAGGTTGATATCAAAGGAATTAAAATAGGAAATTATGAAGCCAAGCTATTGCAATACGCAGACGATAGATACCACAGCAACCCTGTCTGATGAAAATTCTGCAAAAAACGCTATTTGAAGAACTAGAAGTATTTAAGAACTTGTGTGGGTTGGAGATAAATAGTTCTAAAACAGAAGGAATGTGGATTGGTTCGCTTAAAAGAAAAGGCGAAAAACCGTTTGGTGTTAAATGGCCAAGTGAACCCATTAAAGCTTTAGGAACCTTTTTTACATATGACCTATCATTATTTTACGAAAAAAACTTTCAAGAGAAGGTTGACAGCATAAAGCAGCTCACAAATATATGGTCATCTAGAGGACTGTCCATTTATGGTAAAGTAACTATAATCAAATCAATACTTCTTCTAAAACTAGTTTTTATATCTTCGGTTCTTTCACCTCCAAGTAAAATCATCAAACAAGTAGACAGCTTGATTTTCTCCTTTTTATGGAATGGAAAGGATAAAGTAACAAGGTTCTCTTCAATAAACAGTTTTGAAGACGGTGGCATTAAAATGACAGATATTGAAAGCTTGGTCAAAGCTGTACGATTAGCTTGGCTAAAACGTATTATCAGCGATAACGAAAGTACGTGGAAATTCTACTTGTTGCATCTCCTACGTAATGTTGGTGGTCTTTTGCTTTTTAAATGTAATTATGCAATGGACTATCTTTCAATTAACTCAGTTTTCTACACAGAACTTTCAGAATGTTGGTTAGAATTTCGAAATCTCTTTTTAGCAAATAAAGAACGGCTCTGTATAATTTGGAATAACAAAGATATAAGAATAGATGCAAAAACCAGTTTTTTATAAATCTTATTATGACTCGAGGATACGTATCATTAAAGATCTCTTGTTCAATCTCGACAATATAGAATCCTTTAATGTAATTAAAAACATAGTTGAGAAAGCTAATTTTCTTACATGGACAGGTCTTAGGAGCGCAATTCCGTCTTCTTTGAAAATAATAGAGTACACTACCTTTACAGATAATACATAATGCACTGTTTTCGCTTTTTGCCGATGATTTGAAGTCAGTATGACGATTTTGAGATCTGGTGTGCTCAAAAGCAGGATTTTGCTAAAACTTGCTCCGCACTGCCCGAAACGTACGTTTTGTTCATTTTTTATAGAAATGCACTGTTTTCGCTCTTTGGCGATGATGGAAGTCAGTACCACAATTTTGAGATCTGTTGTGCTCAAAAGTGAGATTTTGCTAAAACTTGCTCCGCACGACCCCAAACGTTCTTTTTGTACACTTTTCATAGAAATGCACTGTTTTCGCTTTTTGCCGATGATTTGAGGCCAGTACGACGATTTTGAGATCTGGTCTGCTAAAAAGTGAGATTTTGTGAAAACTTGCTCCGCACGGCACGAAACGTATGTTTTGTGCATTTTTTTTACAAATGCACTGTTTTCTCTTTTTGGTGATGATTTGAGGCCAGTACGACGATTTTGAGATGCGGTGTGCTCAAAAATGAGATTTTGCCAAAACATGCTGCGCACGGCCCGAAACGTACGTTTTGTGAATTTTATATAGAAATGCACTCTCTTCGTGTTTTGGCGATGATTTGTGGCCAGTGCGACGATTTTGAGATCTGGTGTGCTCGAAAGAAAGATTTTGCCAAAACGTGCTCTGCACGGCCCCAAACGTGCGTTTTGTGCGTTTTCGTAGAAGTGCACTGTTTTCGCATTTTGGCGATGATTTGAGGTCAGTTTTTTTTTCGCTTTTTGAAGACTTAGATTGTGAAGAAATATAATCATTGGAGGTGATTTTAACTGTCCTCTTGACTCTAAGCTGGATAAGAAAGGTGGCGTTATGGTACCTAGGAAAATGGTTATAGACAATATTGAATGTTTCCAAAATGAATTGGGCCTTGTTGACGTTTGGAGAATTAAAAAATCCGCAATCTAGAAGTTACACTTGGAGCCAAAAATCTCCACCAATTTTCTGTCGTTTAGATTACTGGCTGATATCAAACAACTTACAGCATGTTGTAAATACAACCGATCATTCCAGCTATAAAAACTGATCATGCAGCAATTGAGCTGAATTGAACCGACTCCAATCAAAACTTAAAGGGGCCCGGCTTCTGGAAAATGAACGTCTCTCTTCTTGAAGATCCGAATTATCTGGAAGAATTAAAACAAAATATTCCACTTTGGAAAACAACAGGAAGCGAGAATTTATCAGACAAAAGGTGCATCTGCGATTGGATTAAGTATAATATTCAGAACCATGATGTTTTGTTCTCGAAAAGGAATGCCAAAGAAAGATCTGCAATGGAAAAAACCTTACAACAAGTATACGAGGAAGCAACTAAAAAATCGAACAGGACCCTTCCGACTCTAACCTAAATACTCTAAATGAAGCAAAAGAAACTCTAGAAAGTTATTATGAGGAAAAAACAAGGGGTGTATAATTATTCGCGCAAGGGCACGATGGCACGAGCATGGTGAGAGAAGTACAAAATACTTTCTAAATTTATAGATGCGTAATCACGTCAAAAAACATATAAGAAAACTATTAATAAGTGGTGCCATTACATCTGATCCTTTTGGGATACTGAACGAATGAAAGCGTTTTTACCATAGCTTTTACCAATCAAACGTAACAAATGAGGATAAAGAAAATGGAAACGAATTTTATAATAATTTGAATATTCCAAGATTATCAGAAGAACAAAAACAATCTTGTGAAGGAGAAATATTTGTTGAAGAAATTACAGCCATTCTTAACAGTTTTGAGAGTAACAAATCTCCTGGTAATGATGGAATACTAATAGCATTTTACAAAAGTTGCTGAGAATTATTTTGTGATCCATTTATGGAATGTGTGAGGGAGTGTTTCAACCACGGCGAAATGTCTAGCTCTCAAAGAAAAGCAATTATAACTCTTATAGAAAAGCAACATAAATATCGAACTCTCATTGAAAATTGGAGGCCAATCTCTCTTATTAACGTGGATGCAAAAATAATTTCAAAAGTGATTGCTTTAAGATTAAAGAAAGTTTTACCGAATATCATACATTATAATCAAACAGGTTATGTTGAATATCGCTATATTAGTGAGACTATTCGATCAATTTTCGATATAAGGGAGTTTACAGACAGTAAGAATATTCCAGGTATCTTGATTTTCATTGACTTAAAAAAAGCTTATCTTAGCTGTTGAAAGCTTGGCAATCTCCATTCGTCAAAATGTTGATATCAAAGGAATTTAAATAGGAAATTATGAAGCCAAGCTATTGCAATACGCAGACAATACAACAGCAACCCTGTCTGATGAAAATTCTGCAAAAACGGTATGTGAAGAACTAGAAGATTTTAAGAACTTGAGTATGTTGGAGATAAATAGTTCCAAAACAGAAGGAATGTGGATTGCTTCGCTTAAAAAAAAGACGAAAAACTGTTCGGTATTAAATGGCCAAGTGAACCATTAAAGCTTTAGGAACTTTTTTTACATATGACCTATCATTATTTTACGAAAAAAAACTTTCAAGAGAAGGTTGACAGCATAAAGCAGCTCACAAATATATGGTCAACTAGAGGACTGTCCATTTTTTTCAAGTAAAATCATCAAACAAGTAGACAGTTTGAGTTTCTCCTTTTTATGGAATGGAAAGGATAAAGTAACAAGGCTCTCTTCAATAAACAGTTATGAAGACGCTGGCATTAAAATGACAGATATTGAAAGCTTGGTCAAAGCTGTATAAGCTTGGCTAAAACGTATTTTCAGCGATAACGAAAGTACGTGGAAATTCTACTTGTTTCATCTCCTACGTAATGTTGGTGGTCTTTTGCTTTTTAAATGTAATTATGAAATGGACGATCGTTTAATTAACTCAGTAAAAATATCCTATAGTAAAAAACCAATGTAGTCTATTAAAAATAAAGCGCAGGATTGCAAGGATTGAAGTGGATTATAGTTTAGCTTGATATCAAAGTTGACTTTTTTTTGCTGGAGAGGCAGCGTCAATCGTGACATTTATCTAAAATAAAAATGCGTGCGTTTTAACGGCTCAGTCTATTTTGAGCCCCTTTACTTTGTTGCATTTGCTTAGCTAATGTTTGTAACATGGTAAAATCAATTGTTTGTTATAACTTATGAGAAATTTGTTCGCTCCTAGGAGAAATATTACGCAGCCTCTTCGTAAATATTTCGGGAATTTTCGGTTTTAGCCGTCGCACTTCGTAAATAGTCTTCGTAAATGCATACTGATGAGATTGTCCCACCCAAATGGCAAAATGTCGCTAAGCTTATTTCCACGTTATATCGCCAAATGGCACAAAATATACAACTTACTTCGATAAAAAGACCCTATAGTACGAAATAAAAATAGAAGTTTGGAGACAAACCGCAGGATTGCAATGATTGAAGTGGATTACAGTTTAGCTGGAAACCAAAGTTGCCTTCGTTTGCTGGAGAGGCAGTGTCAATCATGACATTTATCTGAAACCAAAATGCGTGCGTTGTAACGGTTCAGTCTATTTTGAGCTGCTTTACTTCGTTCCATTTGCTTAGACAACGTTTGTAACGTAGTAAACTAAATTGTTTGTTTGTCATAACTTAGGAGATATTTGTTGGCTCCTAGGAGAGAAATTACGGAGCCTCTTCGTCAATATTTCGGGCATTATCGGTTTTAGCCCTCGCACGTCGTGACTACTCTTCGTAAATGCAGAGTAATGACACTGTCCCGCCAAAATGACAAAATGCCGCTTAGCTTATTTCCACGTTATATCGCCAAATGGCACAAAATATACAACTTGGTTGGATGAAAATGTCTCAATGTACAAAACAAAAGAAGTGGTTTATTGCTAAATCGCAAGATTGCAAGGATTGAAGTGGATTACAGTTTAGCTGGAAATCAAGGTTTTCTTTGTTTGCTGGAGAGGCAGTGTCAATCGTGACATTTATCTGAAACCAGAATGCGTACGTTATAACGGCTCAGTCTATTTTGACCTGCTTTACTTTATTCCATTTGCTTAGTCAATGTTTTGTAAGATTGAAAGCTAAACGGTTTGCATGTCATAACTTATGAGTAAATTGTTGGCTCTCATGAGAAAAATTTCGGAGCCTCTTCGTCCATGTTTCGTTAATTTTCGGTTTCAGTCTCGTACTTCGTGAATACTCTTCGTAAATACATATTGATGACAATGTCTCGCGGAAATGGTAATTTGTGGCTTAGCTTATTTCCACTTTACATCGCCAAATGGCACAAAATATACAACTTGGTTGCATAAACATATTCCATAGTACAAAATAAAAGTAGTCTTTTAGAGATAAAGCGCAGGATTGCAAGGATTGAAGAGGATTACAGTTTAGCTTTATGCTGTCAACCTTCTCTTGAAAGTTTTTTCGTAAAATAATGATAGGTCATATGTAAAAAAAGTTCCTAAAGCTTTAATGGGTTCACTTGTCCATTTAATACCGAACAGTTTTTCGTCTTTTTTTTAAGCGAACCAATCCACATTCCTTCTGTTTTAGAACTTCAATCCTTGCAATCCTGCGCTTTATCTCTAAAAGACTACATTTGTTTTGTACTATAGGATCTTTTTGTCCACGTAAGTTGTATATGTTGTGTCATTTGAAGATATAACGTGGAAATAAGTTAAGCGACATTTTGCCATTTCGGCGGAACAGTGTCATTAGTATGCATTTACGAAAAGTATTCACGAAGTGCGATAGCTAAAACCGAAAATGCTCGAAATATTGACGAAGAGGCTCCGTAATTGTTCTCCTAGCAGCCAACAAATGACTCATAAGTTATGACAAAGAAACAATTTATTTTTCCACCTTACAAACATTAACTTAGCAAATGCAACGAAGTAAAGAAGCTCAAAATAAACTGAGCCGTTATAACGCACGCATTTTGGTTTCAGATAAATCCGACGATTGACACTGCCTCTACAGCAAACAAAGGCAACTTTGATTTCCAGCAAAACTGTAATCCACTTCAATCCTTGCAATCCTGCGCTTTATCTCTAAAAGACTACATTTGTTTTTTACTATAGGATCGTTTTACTGAGTTAATTAAACTATCGTCCATTTCATAATTACATTTAAAAAGCAAAAGACCACCAACATTACGTAGGAGATGAAACAAGTAGAATTTCTTCTAAGCCGTTTCTTCTAAGCCGACTAAGCCGTTATAACGCACGCATTTTGGTTTCAGATAAATGTCACGATTGACACTGCCTCTCCAGCAAAAAAAGGCAACTTTGATATCAAGCTAAACTGTAATCCACTTCAGTCCTTGCAATCCTGCGCTTTATTTTTAATAGACTACATTTGTTTTTCACTATAGGATCGTTTTACTGAGTTAATTAAACTATCGTCCATTTCATAATTACATTTAAAAAGCAAAAGACCACCAATATTACGTAGGAGATGAAACAAGTAGAATTTCTACGTACTTTCGTTATCGCTGATAATACGTTTTAGCCAAACTTATACAGCTTTGACCAAGCTTTCAGTATCTGTCATTTTAATGCCACCGTCTTCATAACTGTTTATTGAAGAGAGCCTTGTTACTTTATCCTTTCCATTCCATAAAAAGGAGAAAATCAAACTGTCTACTTATCTCCAACCCACTCAAGTTCGTAAATACTTCTAGTTCTTCACGTACCGTTTTTGCAGAATTTTCATCAGACAGGGTTGCTGTGGTACCGTTTGCGTATTGCCATAGCTTGGCTTCATAATTTCCTATTTTAATTCCTTTGATATCAACATTTTGACGAATGGAGATTGCCAAGCTTTCAACAGCTAAGATAAGCTTTTTTAAGTCAATGAAAATCAAGATACCTGGAATATTCTTACTGTCTGTAAATTCCATTATATCGAAAATTGATCGAATAGTCTCACCAATATAGCGATATTCAACATAACCTGTTTGATTATGACGTATAATATTCGGTAAAACTTTCTTTAATCTTAAAGCAATCACTTTTGAAATTATTTTTGCATCCACGTTAATAAGAGAGATTGGCCTCCAATTTTCAATGAGAGTTCGATATTTATGTTGCTTTTCTATAAGAGTTATAATTGCTTTTCTTTGAGAGCTAGACATTTCGCCGTGGTTGAAACACTCCCTCAAACATTCCATAAATGGATCACAAAATAATTCTCAGCAACTTTTGTAAAATTCTATTAGTATTCCATCATTACCAGGAGATTTGTTACTCTCAAAACTGTTAAGAATGGCTTTAATTTCTTCAACAAATATTTCTCCTTTACAAGATTGTTTTTGTTCTTCTGATGTGGAATATTCAAATTATTATAAAATTCGTTTCCATTTTCTTTATCCTCATCTGTTACGTTTGATTGATAAAAGCTATGGCAAAAACGTTTTTGTTCGTTCAGTATCCCAAAAGGATCAGATGTAATGGCACCACTTATTAATAGTTTTCTTATATGTTTTTTGACGTGGTTACGCTTCGATAAATTTAGAAGGTATTTTGTACTTCTCTCGCCATGCTCGTGCCATCGTGCCCTTGCGCGAATAATTATACACCCCTTGTTTTTTCCTCATAATAACTTTCTAGAGTTTCTTTTGCTTCATTTAGAGTATTTAGGTTAGAGTCGGAAGGGTCCTGTTCGAATTTTTTAGTTGCTTCCTCCTATACTTGTAAGTTTTTTTCCATTGCAGATCTTTCTTTGGCTTTCCTTTTCGATAACAAAACACCATGGTTCCGAATATTATACTTAATCCAATCGCAGATGCACCTTTTGTCTGATAAATTCTCGCTTCCTGTTGTTTTCCAAAGTGGAATATTTTGTTTTAATTCTTCCAGATAATTCGGATCTTCAAGAAGAGAGACGTTCATTTCCCAGAAGCCGGGCCCCTTTAAGTTTTGATTGGAGTCGGTTCAATTCAGCTCAATTGCCTCATGATCAGTTTTTATAGCTGGAATGATCGGTTGTATTTACAACATGCTGTAAGTTGTTTGATATCAGCCAGTAATCTAAACGACAGAAAATTGGTGGAGATTTTTGGCTCCAAGTGTAACTTCTAGATTGCGGATTTTTAATTCTCCAAACGTCAACAAGGCCCAATTCATTTTGGAAACATTCAATATTGTGTATAACCATTTTTCTAGGTACCATAACGCCACCTTTCTTATCCAGCTTAGAGTCAAGAGGACAGTTAAAATCACTTCCAATGATTATATTTTCTTCACAATCTGTCTTCAAAAAGCGAAAGCAGTGCATTTGCATGAAAACTGCGTAAAACGCACGTTTAGGGCCGTGCGGAGCACGTTTTCGCAAAATGTCACATTTAAGCACACCGGATCTCAAAATCGTCGTGCTGGCCTCGAATCATCGCCAAAAGGCGAAAAAAGTGCATTTCTATATATGAAAAGTGCACAAAATGAAAATTTTGGGGCCGCGCGGAGCACGTTTTAGAAAAAATCTCACTTTTGAGCACACCAGATCTGAAAATCATCCTGCTGGACTCAAATGATCGCCAACTCTGGAAAACAGAGCGATATCCATAAAAAGTGCACAAAACGCACGTTTGGGGCCGTGCAGAGCAAGTTTTGGCAAAATCTTACTTTTCAGCACACCGCATTTCAAAATCGTCGTACTGACCTCAAATCATCGCCAAAAAGCGAAAACAGTGCATTTCTGTAAAAACTGCACAAAACGTACGTTTCGGGCCGTGCGGAGCAACTTTTGGCAAAATCTCACTTTTGAGCACTCCAGATCTCAAAATCGTCGTACTGGCCTCAAATCATCGAAAAGAGCGAAAACAGTGCATTTCTATGAAAAGTGCACAAAACGCAAGTTTGGGGCCGTGCGGAGCAAGTTTTGGCAAAATCTTACTTTTGAGCACACCAGATCTCAAAATCGTCGTACTGGCCTCAAATCATCGCCAAGAAGCGAAAACAGTTTTTATTATTATTATTATTATTATTATTATTATTATTATTATTATTATAATTTTTTACTTTATTTACAAAGTACTACTTAAAAAGAAAAATTTACAATATTCTCAACAACCGCCATAACAGACATACTTACAATTATCAAGATTTCACAGATTATATACATTACAGCCAAAAAACAGCCGCGCAATTGCTGAATGAGGCTTGTATTAATGCTTAATTATGTTGATAAAAGAGAAATTGACAATTATTTACAGTACAACCTAAGATAAAACAAAAACACACACGAACATACACACAAAAGCATACACACGAACTTAATTAAAAGGGGAAAATGTGTTTTGGCCATTTTTCATAAAAGGTTTCTAGTTTATTATTCTTAGTGGAAATATATTTTTCAACTTGGTGTTTAATTCTTACTTTAAATTTCAAACCTTTTGTGTTTGGAAGTACCAGTTTCTTTCTGCAATCCCATAAATACAATTTACCAATTAATATCAGATAATTTAACAAGGGACATTTTCACATCGTTATTCCAATTATAACCTCTCGTAAACGCAACCCGTGAAATTCCCTTGTTATTGTTAAATAATACTGTTCAACATTTTTCCACAACAAATGTGAGTGTCGACAGTAAAAGAGAAAGTGACATAATGTTTCCTGTTCAGTCTTGCAGAAAGTACATTTGTCATGCTGGAGATATCCAATTTTAAAAAGTTTTGCATTGATGTAAAGTATTGAATTTAAAACTTTATATTGTGCTGTTAAGTGGGGAAGGTTGTAAGCAATTTTTAAGTCTTCGTCAGATAAGCCAAAATCATGTTTTAAATTCTTTGCATTACTAGGTAATTGTGCTTTATTTGATATTATTAAAGAATAATAGTCTTTCGTTTTCCTTTCCACTATGTCAAAAATCTCATTTCCCTTTATAAAATAAGTATTATCTGTAAAGGTAGTGTACTCTATTATTTTCAAAGAAGAAGGAATTGCGCGCCTAAGACCTGTCCATGTAAGAAAATTAGCTTTCTCAACTATGTTATTAATTACATTAAAGGATTCTATATTGTCGAGATTGAACAAGAGATCTTTAATGATACGTATCTCCGAGTCATAATAAGATTTATAAAAAACTGGTTTTTGCATCTATTCTTATATCTTTGTTATTCCAAATTATACAGAGCCGTTTTTTATTTGCTAAAAAGAGATTTCGAAATTCTAACCAACATTCTGAAAGTTCTCTGTAGAAAACTGAGTTAATTGAAAGATAGTCCATTGCATAATTGCATTTAAAAAGCAAAAGACCACCAACATTACGTAGGAGATGCAACAAGTAGAATTTCCACGTACTTTCGTTATCGCTGATAATACGTTTTAGCCAAGCTAATCGTACAGCTTTGACCAAGCTTTCAATATCTGTCATTTTAATGCCACCGTCTTCAAAACTGTTTATTGAAGAGAACCTTGTTACTTTATCCTTTCCATTCCATAAAAAGGAGAAAATCAAGCTGTCTACTTGTTTGATGATTTTACTTGGAGGTGAAAGAACCGAAGATATAAAAACTAGTTTTGGAAGAAGTAATGATTTGATTATAGTTACTTTACCATAAATGGACAGTCCTCTAGATGACCATATAGTTGTCAGCTGCTTTATGCTGTCAACCTTCTCTTGAAAGTTTTTTTCGTAAAATAATGATAGGTCATATGTAAAAAAGGTTCCTAAAGCTTTAATGGGTTCACTTGGCCATTTAATACCAAACGGTTTTTCGTCTTTTCTTGTAAGCGAATCAATCCACATTCCTTCTGTTTTAGAACTATTTATCTCCAACCCACACAAGTTCTTAAATACTTCTAGTTCTTCAAATAGCGTTTTTTGCAGAATTTTCATCAGACAGGGTTGCTGTGGTATCGTCTTGCGTATTGCAATAGCTTGGCTTCATAATTTCCTATTTTAATTCCTTTGATATCAACATTTTGACGAATGGAGATTGCCAAGCTTTCAACAGCTAAGATAAAGAGGTAGGGGGACAAGGGATCACCCTGCCTCACACCACGTTCTAAAGTAAAATAGTCTGATGCCATTCCATTATTTATTACACAGCTTTGATAATTTGTATAAAACATTTTGACCCAATTTGTATAAAACATTTTGACCCAATTCGTTCATATCCCAAAAGGATCTGATGTAATGGCACCACTTATTTATAGTTTTCTTATATGTTTTTTGACGTGATTACCCTTCTCTAAATTTAGAAAGTATTTTGTACTTCTCTCGCCATGCTCGTGCCATCGTGCCCTTGCGCGAATAATTACACACCCCTTGGTTTTTCCTCATAATAACTTTCTAGAGTTTTTTTTTGCTTCATTTAGAGTATTTAGGTTAGAGTCGGAAGGGTCCTGTTCGAATTTTTTAGTTGCTTCCTCGTATACTTGTTGTAATTTTTTTTCCATTGCAGATCTTTCTTTGGCTTTCCTTTTCGAGAAGAAAACACCATGGTTCCGAATGTTATACTTAATACAATCCCAGATGCACCTTTCGTCTGATAAATTCTCGCTTCTTGTTGTTTTCCAAAGTGGGATATTTTGTTTTAATTCTTCCAGATAATTCGGATCTTCAAGAAGAGAGACGTTCATTTTCCAGAAGCCGGGCCCCTTTAAGTTTTGATTGGAGTCGGTTCGATTCAACTCAATTGCTGCATGATCAGTTTTTATAGCTGGAATGATAGGTTGTATTTACAATATCCTGTAAGTTGTTTGATATCAGCCAGTAATCTAAACGACAGAAAATTGGTGGAGATTTTTGGCTCCAAGTGTAACTTCTAGATTGCGGATTTTTAATTCTCCAAACGTCAACAAGGCCCAATTCATTTTGGAAACATTCAATATTGTCTATAACCATTTTTCCAGGTACCATAACGCCAAATGATCACCTCCAATGATTATATTTCTTGACAATCTAAGTCTTCAAAAAGCGAAAAAAAAAACTGACCTCAAATCATCGCCAAAAAGGGGAAACAGTGCACTTCTACGAAAACGCACAAAACGTGCGTTTCGGGCCGTGCGAAGCAAGTTTTGGCAAAATCTTACTTTTGAGCTCACCAGATCTCAAAATCGTCGTCCTGACCTCAAATCATCGCAAAAAAGCGAAAACAGTGCATTTCTATGAAAAATGAACAAAACGTACGTTTCGGGCCGTGCGGAGCAAGTTTTGCCAAAATCTCACTTTTGAGCTCACCAGATCGTCGTTTTGGTCTCAAATCATCGCCAAAAAGCGAAAACAGTATATTTCCATGAAAAGTGCTCAAAAGGTGCGTTTTGGGCCGTGCTGAGCACGTTTTGGCAAAATCTCACTTTTGAGCTAACCAGATCTCAAGATCATCGTCCTGACCTCAAATCATCGCAAAAAAGCGAAAACAGTGCATTTCTATGATAAATGCACAAAACGTACGTTTCGGGCCGTGCAGAGCAAGTTTTGGCAAAGCCTCACTTTTGAGCTAACGAGATGTCAAAATCGTCGTCCTGACCTCAAATCATCGCAAAAAAGCGAAAACAGTGCATTTCTATGATAAATGAACAAAACGTACGTTTCGGGCCGTGCGGAGCAAGTTTTGGCAAAATCTCACTTTTGAGCTCACCAGATCTCAAAGTCGTCGTTCTGGTATCAAATTATCGCCAAAACGCGAAACAGTGCATTTCTATGAAAAATGCACAAAACGTGCGTTTCGGGCCGTGCGAAGCAAGAATTGCCAAAATCTCACTTTTGAGCTCACCAGATCTCAAAATCGTCGTCCTGACCTCAAATCATCGGAAAAAAGCGAAAACAGTGCATTTCCATGAAAAGTGCACAAAACGTACGTTTTGGGCCGTTCAGAGCAAGTTTTGGCAAAATCTCACTTTAGAGCTAACCAGATCTCAAAATCGTCGTCCTGACCTCAAATCATCGCAAAAAAGCGAAAACAGTGCATTTCTATGAAAAATGCACAAAACGTGCGTTTCGTGCCCTGCGAAGCAAGTTTTACCAAAATCTCACTTTTGAGCTCACCAGATCTCAAAATCGTCGTTTTGATCTCAAATCATCGCCAAAAAGCGAAAACAGTATATTTCCACGAAAAGTGCACAAAAGGTGCGTTTCGGGCTGTGGGGAGCAAGTTTTGGCAAAATCTCACTTTTCAGCTCACCAGATCTCAAAATCGTCGTCCTGACCTCTAATCATCGCCAAAAAGTGAAAACAGTGCATTTCTATGAAAAATGCACAAAACGTACGTTTTGGGCCGTGCGGCACAAGTTTTGGCAAAGTCTCACTTGAGCTCACCAGATCTCAAAATCATCGTCCTGACCTCAAATCATCGCAAAAAAGCCAAAACAGTGCATTTCTACGAAAAATGAAGAAAACGTACGTTTCGGGCCGTGCGGAGCAAGTTTTGGCAAAATCTTCATTTTGAGCCCACCAGATCTCAAAATCGTCGTTTTGCTCTCAAATCATCGCAAAAAAGCGAAAACAATGCATTTCTATGAAAAATGAAGAAAACGTACGTTTCAGGCCGTGCGGAGCAAGTTCACTAGAGTTCACTAGATCTCAAAATCGTCGTTTTGGTCTCAAATCATCGCCAAAAAGCGAAAACAGTGCATTTCTATGAAAAATGAACAAAACGTACGTTTCGGGCCGTGCGGAGCAAGTTTTGCCAAAATCTCACTTTTGAGTTCACCAGATCTCAAAATCGTCGTCCTGACCTGAAATCATCGCCAAAAAGCGAAAACAGTGCATTTCTATGAAAAATGAACAAAACGTACGTTTCGGGCCGTGCGGAGCAAGTTTTGGCAAAATCTCACTTTTGAGCTCACCAGATCTCAAAATCGTCGTTCTGGTATCAAATTATCGCCAAAACGCGAAACAGTGCATTTCTATGAAAAATGCACAAAACGTGCGTTTCGGGCCGTGCGAAGCAAGAATTGCCAAAATCTTTATTTTGAGCTCACCAGATCTCAAAATCGTCGTCCTGACCTCAAATCATCGCCAAAAAGCGAAAACAGTGCATTTCTATGAAAAATGCACAAAACGTGCGTTTCGGGCCGTGCGAAGCAAGAATTGCCAAAATCTTTATTTTGAGCTCACCAGATCTCAAAATCGTCGTCCTGACCTCAAATCATCGGAAAAAAGCGAAAACAGTGCATTTCTATGAAAAATGCACAAAACGTACGTTTAGGGCCGTGCGGAGCAAGTTTTGCCAAAATCTCACCTTTGAGCTCACCAGATCTCAAAATCGTCGTCCTGACCTCAAATCATCGCCAAAACGCGAAACAGTGCATTTCTATGAAAAATGCACAAAACGTGCGTCTCGGGCCGTGCGAAGCAAGTTTTGGCAAAATCTCACTTTTGAGCTCACCAGATCTCAAAATCGTCGTCCTGACCTCAAATTATCGCAAAAAAGCGAAAACAGTGCATTTCTGCGATAAATGAAGAAAACGTACGTTTCGGGCCGTGCGGAGCAAGTTTTGGCAAAATCTTCATTTTGAGCTCACCAGATCTCAAAATCGTCGTCCTGACCTCAAATCATCGCAAAAAAGCGAAAACAGTGCATTTCTACGATAAATGAAGAAAACGTACGTTTCGGGCCGTGCGGAGCAAGTTTTGGCAAAATCTTCATTTTGAGCTCACCAGATCTCAAAATCGTCGTCCTGACCTCAAATCATCGCAAAAAAGCGAAAACAGTGCATTTCTATGAAAAATGAACAAAACGTGCGTTTCGGGCCGTGCGAAGCAAGTTCACTAGAGTTCACTAGATCTCAAAATCGTCGTTTTGGTCTCAAATCATCGCCAAAAAGCGAAAACAGTGCATTTCTATGAAAAATGAACAAAACGTACGTTTCGGGCCGTGCGGAGCAAGTTTTGCCAAAATCTCACTTTTGAGTTCACCAGATCTCAAAATCGTCGTCCTGACCTGAAATCATCGCAAAAAAGCGAAAGCAGTGCATTTCTATGATAAATGAACAAAACGTACGTTTCGGGCCGTGCGGAGCAAGTTTTGCCAAAATCTCACTTTTGAGCTCACCAGATCTCAAAATCGTCGTTCTGGTCTCAAATTATCGCCAAAACGCGAAACAGTGCATTTCTATGAAAAATGCACAAAACGTGCGTTTCGGGCCGTGCGAAGCAAGTTTTGGCAAAATCTTCATTTTGAGCTCACCAGAGCTCAAAATCGTCGTCCTGACCTCAAATCATCGGAAAAAAGCGAGAACAGTGCATTTCTATGAAAAATGCACAAAACGTACGTTTTGGGCCGTGCGGAGCCAGTTTTGGCAAAGTCTCACTTATGAGTTCACGTGAGCTCAAAATCGACGTACTGGCCTCAAATCATAGCCGAAAAGCGAAAAGAGTGTATTTCTATGAAAAGCGCACAAAACGCACGTTTGGGGCCGTGCGGAGCAAGTTTTGGCAAAATCTCACTTTTTAGCACACTGGATCTCAAAATCGTCGTACTGTCCTGAAATTGTGACCAAAAAGCGAAGACAGTGCATTTCTATTAAAAGTGCACAAATTGCACGTTTGGGTCCATGCGGAGAAAGTTTTGGCAAAATCTCACTTTTGAGCACACCAGATCTCAAAATCGTCGTACTGGCCTCAAATGAGCTACATCAAACGGGGAATGTCTTTCTCTTCTATGCTGCCCTTTCTGACGTGCATTTGTATATGACGGTGAAGGTTGTAGCCGTAGAAGAAGCAGCCTGTTATCCTACACATCCTCTCGTTATGATGGCTTCTTTTCTTCTGCTCGCTGTCGCTCTTCAGGGGACTTACTGCTTTCTTTCTCGTTTTCTTTGCGGGCGCTTCGTCATCGCTCCTCAGGGGACTTGCTGTTTTCTTTTTCGTTTTCTTTACGGGCGCTTGGAAATCGCTCTCGCTGTCTGTTGTAAGGGCACTTGCTGTTTTCTCCTTTGCCTTCTTTACAGGTTCGTAGTCGCTTTCACTGTCTGTTGGTGTGGCTTTTCTTTTCCTGGACTTCTTCTGTTCCTCGACTCTCTCAATGTCCTTATCTGCATCGCCACCTGTTTGATCTTCGTTTAAGTGAAACTTTTCTGGCGCACAGTCTAGCGTTAACTTGTACATTCCATATAATGTCTCAGTGTCAAGGGCTCTTGAGGCTTGGTAATCTCTCATTGCTGAGAGATCATCGACATGCACCCCAAGGCCCGTTTGGCGCAACTTTGTAGCACCATCGAGGCTAGGTCATCAATATCTCGTTGCTGAGAGATCCAGGACATGCACCCCAAGGCCCGTTAGGCGCACCTTTGTAGCATTTCAAAGCCCAAAGCATCCGCTGCTTGGGAAAGAACTGCACAGTAGCGATAATCGGAGCGAAACGTGTTCCAGTTAATGTCTTTGTCCTTGTTTTTTTTTTTTTTTTTTTTTTTTTCTTTTAATTTTTATTGGCATAATAATCATTACTAGATTACAATTTAGGATATATATTAAAAAGAACTAGTAAGTAAGGAAAGGAAAAGCAAAAATAGTGCTTTGTGTGTTATAAACAAAAGACAAAAAAAGTAAAAGTTACATCAAAAGTCATTAGAAAACTAGTGTGTTTGCGGAAAACTGCAAGAAATCTGTTCAGCGAGGCTTGTGAAGGTGCTACATGAACAAAGTTGCTAAGGGTTTACAGGTTTATGAGTATCTTTAAAACATTTCGGCAATAAGATTCCATTTCTTTGGTGGGACGGCGGACTTGGATTCAATAACATAAACTGATTTAAGGTATTTCATAAAGCCTTCTATCTTGGGGGTGAATTCTCCTTTTTTACAGATCCAAATGTAATATCTCGCAAGAAGGCAGCAGAAATTTATCTGGTGTCGATTGTTTGAAGAATCAGGCCTCAGACCAAGTGCTACTAAGATATGCAATGAATTATGCTCAGGTGTAATATTATAAGTGGCCATCTTTGACGTCAATGAATTCCAAAAGGATGAAACTTTAGAACAATACCAGAAAAGATGGAGAAGTGTTTCTACTTCATTTCCACAAAAAGTACACTTAGGACAGTTCTTTATTCCAATTTTTGTCAGAAAATTATTAGTTGCTAGTCTCCTATGCAAAAATTTGAATTGAAATTCTATTAGTTTTGTGCTTTTGGTATATTTAGAAGCTAGTTGATAGGCCTCGTGCCATTCGATTTGTTCGTCATTGCATTTGTCAGCTAAATCTTTAAGCCATTTGTCTTGAGATGGTGGAATGATGCATTTGCTGGATAAAAGTTTCTTATACACCAGCCGACTTCCAGAAAGAGGTTGTAAAAGCTTTGAAGAGAAGCTTTGATATAGAGTCTTATTGTTAGAGTTGCTTTGGCAGGTTCTCCAAAGAGACTTTAGTGCAGACAACAGTCCATAGTATTTTAAAGGGCAAACTTTGAGATTAAATTTATTCTGAAATTTGATGAAGCTTAAAAAATTACCTGCGTCATCTTTCAGGTCTTTAACTTTTGTGACACCTTTGTCGAACCAGTCGGGATAGAAAACAGGAAAATTGTCAATCCTTATAAGAGAGTTATGCCATATACTTTGAGTAAGAAATTGCATTTCGGATGTAATTTGTTTCTCAAAGTTTATCTCTGCCCAGATTGTAAGTACCTCTCTAATGAAGCAGTTCTTGGTCGCTATAGTCTTTGTGATGTCCTTTTGGCTGAGATTACTAGTAAGTGCAATTTTTCTCCCACCTTTCTCTATTTCAAGATCGAAAAAAAACTTCCACTTTCCCTGGTTTTCAGAGTCTAAATACTTTTTGATCCACATGGCTTTCAAGGATTTGTTGAAAGATTGAATATCTATCATTTTAAGGCCTCCATTTGAGTAATCGTTAATCATTACATTGCGTTTAATTTTGTCTCCTTTTTTATTCCAGAGGAAAGAGTAAAAGATATTGTTGACTTCTTTGATAACTTTTTCATTAGTGCATAGAGGAGATAGTACATATACAAGCTGAGAGGCGGCTAAGCTCTTAATAACAGCGATTTTCCCAACCAACGTTAGCCTACGATATTTCCAGGCGTTTAATATGTTCCGAACATTGTTCGATTTTTCGTGGTAGTTTAAATCTGTGACTGTCTCTGGGTCAATTGAGAACCAAACACCTAAAGCTTTAACCTTAAATTTAGGCCATTTAAAATTTCTTCCAGGAAGTTCGATTCCTTCCTTACCGCAGTTTGTTCCAATCCAGAGTGCTTCGGTCTTTTTGTCGTTTAGTCTGAGGCCGGATGCTTCATGAAAGTCATCTAATAACGTTAGGGAGGACAGCACAGATTTCTTTGATCCATCTAATATGAGGGTTGTATCATCTGCATACTGACTGAGCTTGATTTCCCTTTTATTAACGTGGATACCCCTGATATCTTTGTTTTTCCGGAAAGCTTTAGCAAGCACTTCCGCTGCTAAGACAAAGAGATAAGGCGAGAGAGGGCAGCCTTGTCTAACACCTCTTTGGATGCCAAAAAAATCACTTGCCCATCCGTTATTCAAAACACAACTTTCCGGGCAGCCATAAAAAAGGTTCATCCATTTTATGATTCCAGTGCCGAAACCGAAATATTTAAGCGTGTCTCGTATGAAAGACCATTCTATTGTGTCAAAGGCTTTTTCGAAATCCAGGAACAGTAGTAAGCCAGGTATATTATTTTCTCTTGCATAGCATATTATACTATCTATAAGTCGAATGTTTTCCCCGATAAATCTGCCTTTCAAAAAACCTGTCTGGTCATAATTGATAAGAGTAGATAGAACATTTTTCAATCGGTTAGCAATAGCCTTGGCTGCTATTTTGTAGTCACAGTTTAGGAGCGTTAAAGGTCTCCAATTCTTAATAAAATATGGTTCTGCGTCCTTTTTGGGAACAAGTTTGATGATACCTCTCTTCTGAGTTATTGAAAGTTTGTCTGTTTCGTAAGCGTAATTTAAGGCGTTAACAAGGGGAGTCGATATATCTGTCCAAAACATCTTATAAAATTCCGCCGGTAAACCATCTTTGTCCTTGTTGTACGGTACTCTGTCTTTTCACCTTCAAGACATCCTTCGCTGCTTGGTCACCATTATAAGCATGATATTATATTGTATTATATTATATCATATCATATCATATCATATCATATCATATCATATCATATCAAATCATGTCATGTCATGTCATGTCATGTCATGTCATATATATTATGTTATGTTATGTTATGTTATGTTATGTTATGTTATGTTATGTTATATTATGTTATGTTATATTATATTATATTATATTAGCTTCTGTTGAGGTGTTTTCGCATGTGTACGAGGTTTTGAACTAGAAGCATAAGGTTGAGGCGATATTAAAACCGAGTGTATTCGCAGATAGTATTAAAGTCATGCTATATATCCTGCAAATTTGAATTTCTTTGATGTAATCCCCTCAGAGATATTAACGATCAAATTGCAGCCTCGTGTCCATGTTTGAAAAACTTGTAAACAAGGCTAGAAACAAACCGTTGAGCCGATAATAACGTCGAGTGTATTGGCAAATACTATTAAAGTCGTTGTATATATCCTGCGAATTTGACGAAGTGTGATAAAATCCCCTTCAGAGATATTCACGTTCAAAGTATAGCCTCGTTTGCATGTTTGACGCACTTTTGGGTCCGCCATATTGGACAGAATTCAATTGTTAATAACTCGCACGTTTTAAAAGCTGTTTCCTTGATTTTAGCCACACGGTTAGATCACTTTGGGATCTAACTCGATTGATATAAACACTGCCATAAACACAAGATCTAACGATGTTATTAACGGCTGAAATTTGCAGCTAATTAATTATTCAGTTATTAATTACTCCTGAGCACAATGATGAATTCACGCAAAACTTACACCCACCAAAGTGTTCCTTTCCTGCTGTATCAACTACATCTATCATAAAAGTATAGATAAACCCTCGTCCTTTGTCTCTAAAAGCCATAAAGTGATTTCTTGAGGGGAGGGTTAAATATCTAAAGATAAACTGCTGACTACGCAAAAGCAAACACTTTCGGTTGGGAAAATAGTTTCCTAGAGTAGCACTAGGTCCTTATGTCATAGTTCTGATAGTTGGTTTGGTCGTGCATAGTCTTAAAAAGGTCTAAATAGAGTACAAATGCCGAGCACAAAAGAGCGTGTACTCACCTCTCCATGGCTTGTCCCTGCTGTGATGACCAGCTTCATGTACGGACACTGATATGTCTTAAAACGTACCTCATCATAACTCCTAAAGTATTACTGCTTTAGACTTCAAATTTAGCAGATAGTGCAAAATTATAAGGTTAGTAGATTGACAGTGTCGATGTCTCATTGTGACGTCATTATGACATCATTGAAAATGGCTAGGAAAAACCATAATTTTTGAGACCTAAAAGGCTACTTTTATTTTGTACTATGGAATCTTTTTATCCAACCAAGTTGTATATTTTGTGCCATTTGGCGATGTAAAGTGGAAATAAGCTTAGCCACAACTTGCCACTACGGCGGATCAGTGTCATTACTATGCATTTACAAAGAGTATCCACGAAATGCGAATCTAAAACCGAAAATTAACGAAACATGGACGAAGAGGCTCCGTAATTTTTCTCCTGGGAGCCAACAATTTACTCATAAGTTATGACATGCAAACCGTTTAGCTTTCTATCTTACAAAACATTGACTAAGCAAATGGAATGAAGTAAAGCAGCTCAAAATAGACTGAGCCGTTATAACGTACGCATTCTGGTTTCAAATAAATGTCACGATTGACACTGCCTCTCCAGCAAACAAAGAAAACCTTGATTTCCAGCTAAACTGTAATCCACTTCAATCCTTGCAATCCTGCGATTTAGCAATAAACTACTTATTTTGTTTTGTACTTTGAGAAAATGTTTATCCAACCAAGTTGTTTATTTTGTGCCATTTGGCGATAGAACGTGGAAATAAGCTAAGCGACATTTTGTCATTTTGGCGGGACAGTGTCATTACTATGCATTTACGAAGAGTATTCACGACGTGCGACGGCTAAAACCGATAATGCCCGAAATATTGACAAAGAGGCTCCGTAATTTTTCTCCTAGGAGCCAACAAATATCTGCTAAGTTATGACAAACAAACAATTTAGTTTTGTACGTTACAAACGTTGTCTAAGCAAATGGAGCGAAGTAAAGCAGCTCAAAATAGAATGAGCCGTTATAACGTACGCATTCTGGTTTCAGATAAATGTCCTGATTGACACTGCCTCTCCAGCAAACAAAGGCAAGTTTGATTTCCATCTAAACTGTAATCCACTTAAATCCTTGCAATCCTGCCCTTTATCTCTAATCTTCTATTTTTATTTTGTACTATAGGATCCTTTTGTCCAACAAAGTCGTATATTTTATGCCATTTTCCGATATAACTTGGAAATAAGTTAAGCGACACTTTGCCATTGCGGCGGGACAGTGTCATTACTATGCATTTACGAAGAGTATTCACGACGTGCGACGGCTAAAACCGATAATGCCCGAAATATTGACGAAGAGGCTCCGTAATTTTTCTCGTAGGAGCCAACAAATATCTCCTAAGTTATGACAAACAAACCGTTTAGCTTTCTATCTTACAAAACATTGACTAAGCAAATGGAATGAAGTAAAACAGCTCAAAATAGACTGAGCCGTTATAACGTACGCATTCTGGTTTGAGATAAATGTCACGATTGACACTGCCTCTCCAGCAAACAAAGAAAACCTTGATTTCCAGCTAAACGGTAATCCACTTCAATCCTTGCAATCCTGCGATTTAGCAATAAACTACTTCTTTTGTTTTGTACTTTGAGATATTTTTATCAAACCAAGGCGTATATTTTGTGCCATTTGGCGATATAAGGTGGAAATAAGTTAAGCGACACTTTGCCATTGCGGCGGGACAGTGTCATTACTATGCATTTACGAAGAGTATTCACGACGTGCGACGGCTAAAACCGATAATGCCCGAAATATTGACGAAGAGGCTCCGTAATTTTTCTCCTAGGAGCCAACAAATATCTCCTAAGTTATGACAAACAAACCGTTTAGCTTTCTATCTTACAAAACATTGACTAAGCAAATGGAATGAAGTAAAACAGCTCAAAATAGACTGAGCCGTTATAACGTACGCATTCTGGTTTGAGATAAATGTCACGATTGACACTGCCTCTCCAGCAAACAAACGGTAAATTACAAATTACAAATTACTCATAAGTTATGACAAACAAACAATTTATTTTTCTATTTTATAAACATTAACTTAGCAAATGCAACGAAGTAAAGCGGCCCAAAATAAACTGAGCCGTTATAACGGCAAACAAAGGCAAACAAAGGCAAACAAAGGCAAACAAAGGCAACTTTGATATCAAGCTAAACTGTAATCCACTTCAATCCTTGCAATCCTGCGCTTTATCTCTAAAAGACTACATTTGTTTTGTACTATAGGATCTTTTTATCCAACTAAGTTGTACATTTTGTGCCATTTGTCGATATAACGTGGAAATAAGTTAAGCGACATTTTGCCACTTCGGCGGAACAGTGTCATTAGTATGCATTTACGAAGTGCGATGGCTAAAACCGAAAATGCCCGAAATATTGACGAAGAGGCTCCGGAATTTTTCTCCTAGGAGCCAACAAATTACTCATAAGTTATGACAAACAACAATTTATTTTTCCATTTTACAAACATTAACTTAGCAATTGCAACGAAGTAAAGCGGCCCAAAATAAACTGAGCCGTTATAACGGTCGCATTTTGGTTTCAGATAAATGCGACGATTGACACTGCCTCTACAGCAAGCAAAGGCAACTTTGATTTCCAGCAAAACTGTAAACCACTTCAATCCTTGCAATCCTGGGCTTTATCTCTAAAAGACTACTTTTATTTTGTACTATGGAATATTTTTATCCAACTAAGTTGTAATTTTGTGCCATTTGTCGATGTAAAGTGGAAATAAGCTAAGCCACAAATTGCCATTTCGGCGGAACAGTGTCATTAGTATGCATTTACAAAGTGCGATGGCTAAAACCGAAAATGCCCGAAATATTGACGAAGAGGCCCCGTAATTTTTGTCCTGGAAGCCAACAATTTACTCAAAAGTTATGATATGCAAACCGTTTAGCTTCCTGTCTTACAAAACATTCACTAAGCAAATGGAATGAAGTAAAGCAGCTCAAAATAGACTGAGCCGTTATAACGTACGCATTCTGGTTTCAGATAAATGTCACGATTGACACTGCCTCTCCAGCAAACAAAGAAAACCTTGATTTCCAGCTAAACTGTAATCCACTTCAAGCCTTGCAATCCTGCGATTTAGCAATAAACTACTTCTTTTGTTTTGTACTTTGAGATATTTTTATCCAACCAAGTTGTATATTTTGTGCCATTTGGCGATATAACGTGGAAATAAGCTAAGCGACATTTTGTCATTTTGGCGGGACAGTGTCATTACTATGCATTTACGAAGAGTATTCACGACGTACGACGGCTAAAACCGATAATGTCCGAAATATTGACGAAGAGGCTCCGTAATGTTTCTTTTAGGAGCCAACAAATATCTCCTAAGTTATGACAAACAAACAATTTAGTTTTCTACGTTACAAACGTTGTCTAAGCAAATGGAACGAAGTAAAGCAGCTCAAAATAGACTGAGCCGTTATAACGCACGCATTTTGGTTTCAGATAAATGTCACGATTGACACTGCCTCTCCAGCAAACGAAGGCAACTTTGGTTTCCAGCTAAACTGTAGTCCACTTCAATCCTTGCAATCCTGCACTTTGTCTCCAAACGTCTACTTTTGTTTTGTACTATAGGATCTTTTCATCCAACTAAGTTGTATATTTTGTGCCATTTGGCGATATAACGTGGAAATAAGCTTAGCGACATTTTGCCATTTCGGTGGGACAATCTCATCAGTATGCATTTACGAATTAAGACTATTCACGAAGTGCGACGGCTAAAACCGAAAATGCTCGAAATATTGACGAAGAGGTTCCACAATGTTTCCCCTAGGAGCCAACAAATGTCTCAGAAGTTATGACAAACAAACAATTTATTTTTCCATCTTACAAACATTAGCTAAGCAAATGCAACGAAGTAAAGCGGCTCAAAATAGACTGAGCCGTTATAGCGCACGAATTTTCATTTCAGATAAATGTCACGATTGACAATGCCTCTCCTACAAACAAAGGCAACTTTTATATCAAGCTAAACTGTAATCCACTTCAATCCTTGCAATCCTGTGCTTTATCTCTAAAAGACTACTTTTGTTTTGTACTATAGGATCTTTTTATCCAACTAAGTGGTATATTTTGTGCCATTTGGCGATATAAGGTGGAAATAAGTTAAGCAACATTTTGTCATTTCGGCGGAACAGTGTCATTAGTATGCATTTACGAAAAGTATTCACGAAGTGCGATGGCTAAAACCGAAAATGCCCGAAATATTGACGAAGAGGCTCCGTAATTGTGTTCCTAGGAGCCAACAAATGACTCATAAGTTATGACAAAGAAACAATTTATTTTTCCACCTTACAAACATTAACTTAGCAAATGCAACAAAGTAAAGAAGCTCATAGTAAACTGAGCCGTTATAACGCACGCATTTTGGTTTCAGATAAATGCGACGATTGACACTGCCTCTACAGCAAACAAAGGCAACTTTGATTTCCAGCAAAACTGTAATCCACTTCAATCCTTGCAATCCTGCGCTTTATCTCTAAAAGACTACATTTGTTTTGTACTATAGGATGTTTTTATCCAAGTAAGTTGTATATTTTGTGCCATTTGAAGATATAACGTGGAAATAACCATAGCGACATTTTGCCATTTCGGTCGGACAATCTCATCAGTATGCATTTACGAAGACTATTCACGAAGTGCGATGGCTAAAACCGAAAATTCCCGAAATATTTACGAAGAGGCTCCGTAATTTTTCTCCTAGGAGCGAACAAATTTCTCATAAGTTATAACAAACAAACAATTGATTTTTCCATCTTACAAACATTAGCTAAGCAAATGCAACAAAGTAAAGCGGCCCAAAATAGACTGAGCCATTAAAACGCACGCATTTTGCTTTCAGATAAATGTCACGATTGACAATGCCTCTCCTGCAAACAAAGGCAACTTTGATATCAAGCTAAACTGTAATTAATCCTTTTCAATCTTTGCAATCCTTCGCTTTATCTCTAAAAGACTACATTTGTTTTGTACTATACGATCTTTTCATCCAACTAAGTTGTACATTTTGTGCCATTTGTCGATATAACGTGGAAATAAGTTACGCGACATTTTGCCAATTCGGCGGAACAGTGTCATTAGTATGCATTTACGAAGAGTATTCACGAAGTGCGATGGGTAAAAGCGAAAATGCCCGAAATAAATAAATCAATAAATAAAATAATGGTTTAATATCAGCGTTTCCACAAAGGTGGCTCTTCATCTGGTATTAACTACAATAATATTGAAAAAATTAAATAACACATAAAAAACAATACAATTTAATATGAAGACAAAAAAAATTTAAATTATGTTTAACTAATTTAATATGTACAACTAATTAATATTGACGAAGAGGCTCCGTAATGTTTCTCCTAGGAACCAACAAATGACTCATAAGTTATGACAAACAAACAATTTATTTTTTCCATCTTAGCAAATGCAACGAAGTAAAGCAGCTTAATATAGACAGAGCCGTTATAACAAACGCATTTTGGTTTCAGATAAATGCGACGATTGGCACTGCCTCTACAGCAAACAAAGGCAACTTTGATTTCCAGCAGAACTGTAATCCACTTCAATCCTTGCAATCCTGCGCTTTATCTCTAAAAGAATACTTTTATTTTGTACTATGGAATATTTTTATCCAACCAAGTTGTATATTTTGTGCCATTTGGCGATGTAAAGTGGAAATAAGCTAAGCCACAAATTGCCATTTCGGCAAGACATTGTCATCAATATGTATTTACGAAGAGTATTCGCGAAGTGCGAGGCTAAAACCGAAAATTAACGAAACATGGACGAAGAGGCTCCGTAATTTTTCTACTGGGAGCTAACAATTTACTCATAAGTTATGACATGCAAACCGTTTAGCTTTCTATCTTACAAAACATTGACTAAGCAAATGGAATGAAGTAAAGCAGCTCAAAATAGACTAAGCCGTTATAACGCACGCATTCTGGTTTCAGATAAATTTCACGATTGACACTGCCTCTCCAGCAAACAAAGAAAACCTTGAGTTCCAGCTAAACTGTAATCCACTTCAATCCTTGCAAACCAGTGCTTTATCTCTAAAAGACTACACTTGTTTTGTACTATAGGATCTTTTTATCCAACTAAGTTGTACATTTTGTGCCATTTGTCGATATAACGTGGAAATAAGTTAAGCGACATTTTGCCACTTCGGCGGAACAGTGTCATTAGTATGCATTTACGAAGAGTATTCACAAAGTGCGACGGCTAAAACCGAAAATTCCCGAAATATTGATATCAAGCTAAACTGTAATCCACTTCAATCCTTGCAATCCTGCGCTTTATTTTTAATAGACTACATTTGTTTTTTACTATAAGATATTTTTACTGAGTTAATTAAACGATCGTCCATTTCATAATTACATTTAAAAAGCAAAAGACCACCAACATTACGTAGGAGATGAAACAAGTAGAATTTCCACGTACTTTCGTTATCGCTGAAAATACGTTTTAGCCAAGCTTATACAGCTTTGACCAAGCTTTTAATAGCTGTCATTTTAATGCCACCGTATTCATAACTGTTTATTGAAGAGAGCCTTGTTACTTTATCCTTTCCATTCCATAAAAAGGAGAAACTCAAACTGTCTACTTGCTTGATGATTTTACTTGGAGGTGAAAGAACCGAAGATATAAAAACTAGTTTTGGAAGAAGTAATGATTTGATTATTGTTACTTTATCATAAATGGACAGTCCTCTAGATGACCATATATTTGTGAGCTGCTTTATGCTGTCAACCTTCTCTTGAAATTTTTTTTCGTAAAATAATGATAGGTCATATGTAAAAAAAGTTCCTACAGCTTTAATGGGTTCACTTGGCCATTTAATACCGAACAGTTTTTCGTCTTTTTTTTAAGCGAACCAATCCACATTCCTTCTGTTTTAGAACTATTTATCTCCAACCCACTTAAGTTCTTAAAATCTTCTAGTTCTTCACATACCGTTTTTGTAGTATTTTCATTGCTATGTTTGCGCCGTAATGGTCTCACGCGCTACATAAATTAGCACATTTCCCTTCCTGAGACCGTTCTAATGCCTTTGGGTATTTCGCTTAGTATTTATACGCCCTCCCGACTTGAGATCGTTCTCATTTTGCGTTCATGCCCCGAGAGGTCTCTTCAGAGGTGTCCTTTTTTGCTTTTCTCACTCGAACGTTCCGTCGCTGAGCACTTCACCTTCATGGCCGAAGTTCCTGCAGCTTTTCCCACGGACGTTTTAGAACCGCTCGCCCTGTTGTTCGCGTCGCAGCCAAAGCTCCTGCTGCCGGTGTTGCTGCTGGTGCCGCTGGCGAAAACCCCGCTCCACCCGCCGAAGAATTTTCCTGGACGTTGATCGTCTTTTAGTCTGTTTTCTAGGCGTGTGTCGCCCCCTGGTTAGCTTTCATAGCGTGCGTCGCCTTAAGTTAGTTTTTTACGACGAGTGTCGTCTTTAAGTTTGTTACTAGGTGTGTGTCGCCTTCAAGTTCACTGTTTTTATGGCGTGTATCGCCTTCAAGTTTGTTTACTGGCGTGTGTCGCCTTCAACTTAGCTTTCACGGCGTGTGTCGCCTTCAAGTTAGCTTTCACGACGTGTGTCGCCTTCAAGTCCAGTGTTTATATGGCGTGTGTCGCCTTCAAGTTTGTTTATTGGGGTGTGTCGCCTTCAGTTAGCTTTCACCGCGTGTGTCGCCTTCAAGTTCAGTGTTTATATGGCGTGTGTCGCCTTCAAGTTTGTTTATTGGCGTGTGTCGCCTTCGAGTTAGCTTTCGCGGCGTGTGTCGCCTTCAAGTTCAGTGTTTTTATGGCGTGTGTCGCCTTCAAGTTTGTTTACTGGCGTGTGTCGCCTTCGAGTTAGCTTTCACGGCGTGTGTCGCCTTCAAGTTCAGTGTTTTTATGGCGTGTGTCGCCTTCAAGTTTGTTTACTGGCGTGTGTCGCCTTCGAGTTAGCTTTCACGGCGTGTGTCGCCTTCAAGTTCAGTGTTTGTATGGCGTGTGTCGCCTTCAAGTTTGTTTACCGGCGTGTCTCGCCTTCAAGTTAGCTTTCACGGCGTGTGTCGCCTTCAAGTTCAGTGTTTATATGGCGTGTGTTGCCTTCAAGTTTGTTTATTGGCGTGTGTCGCCTTCGAGTTAGCTTTCGCGGCGTGTGTCGCCTTCAAGTTCAGTGTTTTTATGGCGTGTGTCGCCTTCAAGTTTGTTTACTGGCGTGTGTCGCCTTCAAGTTAGCTTTCACGGCGTGTGTCGCCTTCAAGTTCAGTGTTTTTATGACGTGTGTCGCCTTCAAGTTTGTTTACTGGCGTGTGTCGTCTTCAACTTAGCTTTCACGGCGTATGTCGCCTTCAAGTTCAGTGTTTTTATGACGTGTGTCGCCTTCAAGTTTGTTTACTGGCGTGTGTCGTCTTCAACTTAGCTTTCACGGCGTATGTCGCCTTCAAGTTCAGTGTTTTTATGACGTGTGTCGCCTTCAAGTTTGTTTATTGGCGTGTGTCGCTTTCGGGTTAGCTTTCACGGCGTGTGTCGCCTTCAAGTTCAGTGTTTTTATGGCGTGTGTCGCCTTCGAGTTTGTTTTTACTGGCGTGTGTCGCCTTCAAGTTAGCTTTCACGGCGTGTGTCGCCTTCAAGTTCAGTGTTTTTATGCCGTGTGGCGTCTTCAAGTCTGTTTAATGGCGTGTGTCGCCTAAAGATAGTTCTCTTGGCGTATGTCACCTACAAATTTGTTCTCATTGCGTTTGTCGTTTGTCGCCTTTTAGTTTGTTTTCACGGCGTGTGTCGCCTTCAAGCTTTTCGCTTGTGTTGTCTTTCAAGTCAATTTTCAAGCGTATGTCGCCTTTCAAGTAAGCCCGTGGCGTGTGTTACCTAGTTTGTTTTCATAGCGAATGTCTATTCTGTGTCTCTTGCTTTCGGTTGCCTTTTGATGTCGTGCGTCTACCTTCAACTCAGTTTTCGTAATGCGCCGCCTTTTGTGATTGTTTGTGTGATTTTTTCTTGCCGCGTCCCCAAGGACGCATCGCTTGTCAAGCTAGGTGTTTCGGCGTCACTGTTTATTGCAAATCAGACTAATTTTGCATCTCACCTACGTTTCGTAATTTTCGGATCGCGCCGCCTTTAGCCGACTTAGCCATTTGTCTTCGTATGTCTCATTTTGCGGTTATGTTCATGGCGCAAGATTTTCCTTTCGCTGTACGTTTAACTTTCGGCCGTTTGTTATTGTTTGTATTACATTTCTCGCAATGTATTGAACCCTTTAGAAAATTTTGTTCGGTTTCACGACCTGTTGTTTGTTGTCTAGAACACTCGTTTACATTCTTTCTGTTATATTTTTCTCGCACGTTACACGCTGTTGGGCCTTGTCACATGTCATCGTGGCTAGCACGTAATTCTCTTAGTTTATAAATTTTTTAAATTTTCGTGCGTTTCTTCGCGCTGTTCGTTGTCGAGTAAATCTCTGTGCAAGTAAAAGAGTCTATTTTCTTTATAATAGTCGCTGATTTCTTAGGTCTTCCTAGCTGCCTTGACTGTTATTATTTACGTCCGCCGCAGCCAACCTGCTTTAATTGTCGCCAGAGGAGCCAAATTGCTCGATTTTGTCCGAAATATTATACTCCTGCAGTGTTTCTATTTTTTGCAATAGATATTTATGTTCTCGGCTGCAATCCATCGTCCCTTTTGTTTTGGGTTTTTCGCTATTAGGATACTTCTGCTACCAATTTGGTCGATCTGGGACGAGTCTTCTAAACAATACCCGATACTCTGTCTACGACGGGGTCCCTGGATCGGCCTGGTTGGTGGCTCCCCTTTTTCAGACTTATTTGTTTTCGTTTCACCTTGCTCGCTCTAGGCGTCCCCACAGCCGTTCTATCTCGTGTTGAGAAATGCTCAAGAATCTGTTATATCTACTCCTATTTGGTGCAATTGGAAATTAAAGGGGAGCCCTCCGACTGGGCCGGTCCACTCCCGTCCATCCCGATGGTGGCTTCCGGAAAGGTTCACGCTTCACCAGACATTCTGCGATTTAGTGGCCCCTTGTTTTTCTTTCCGGATTTTATCCATCGTAACATTCCAATGTGGTCTACGCTTCTTCATAATTCCCCCAACCGTTCAGCATTTCTTCGGTACTCGGAGTTTGGCGTGGATGTAAGGATTTAAGGGTTCTTTCCAAGGTCAAGCTTATAGCTGGCCGCAGGGACGGTTGATAGCACGATTGGAAAGTTGCGCTCTATATTCAATTCCGTTGGACGATCAGGCGATTGGTCGGGACTACCCCGGTAACCCTGCAGCTCATCCGTCTGTAAAAGAATACCTGGCCTCAATTTCCGAGGAACAGGCAAAGGCAAGGGTCTCTACTCGTCAGGCCGTGCCACTTTTCTTCTACAAATTTATTAGACTGTGTTCTTATCTTCGTAACCGAGCATTTTTACCATCTATATCCCCGCTGGAAAGGTACATCGTCAGTCGTGATATCGCTTTCTTCTGTCTAGATTTCTACTCCGGTGACAGAGCTTCTGATCCTGGTCGGATTTATATTAAGGAGGTTCTGCTACTCCCTGACAAGCAAGGTTTGTTGTTTCACCACAAGTGTGGTAAAACGCTTCGCGGAAAAGACTAGTATTTTCGCTATTAAACCGTGTCCCCTTGACAGTATAGTCTCCCCCGTCGTAAATCTCACCACGTATGTCAAGTTGGCTGACCTTATGAACGTCAATCTTCGAGAAGGCTTTCTGTTCCATGCTAACGCACCGAAGGGCGACGTATCTTCCAAACCTTTCGTCGGCTCAACTGTGGCTAACCGTCTGCGCCTCTATCTGTCGGCTCTTAATGCTGCTGAGGGCAAGACTATGCACAGCTCTAGGAGTGGCTGTTCTATAACCCTGTCTCTTCTTGGTACGTCAGACGACCAGGTAGCTAGACGTGTTGGTTGGAAAAGCATTCAAACCGCACAATATTACTCTCAGGTTCCGAAAGTCACGGATCTGTCTCTTCCGGCTTCTCTTCTCGCTCAAGGATCAGTCAAACGGAAGAATAACGTTTGTCATGCAGAATCGCTGGGGGCTGAGTTCCGTGCCCGTAATAATCTCAAGGGTTTATCTCTCGCGTTTCCTTGATGTACTGACAATAAAACCTCACCTTTTCAGAGTTGAGCGTCTGAGATTGGGAGGAATATGGGTTTGTTTTCGGGGTATGTTCGCCTATCAGCGGCAATTTGTGCTTGGGTATGAAATTATTTTCGCCCCATGTCTTAGTACCCTCGCGTGTGCCATAGAGGTGCAGCATGACAATGAAAATTATTCTACTATTTTCATTGCTATGTTTGCGCCGTAATGGCCTCACGCGCTACATAAATTAGCACATTTCCCCTCCTGAGACCGTTCTAATGCCTTTGGGTATTTCGCTTAGTATTTATACGCCCTCCCGACTTGAGATCGTTCTCATTTTGCGTTCATGCCCCGAGAGGTCTCTTCAGAGGTGTCCATTTTTGCCCCTCCCTCCTCCCCTCAGCGACGGAAACCTCCGCATGCTGCACTTCTTCGCATGCGCGGAAATTATTTTCGCCCCATGTCTTAGTACCCTCGCGTGTGCCATAGAGGTGCAGCATGACAATGAAAATTATTCTACAATTTTCATCAGACATGGTTGCTGTGGTATTGTCTGCGTATTGCAATAGCTTGGCTTCATAATTTCTTATTTTAATTCCTTTGATATCAACATTTTGACGAATGGAGATTGCCAAGCTTTCAACAGCTAAGATAAGCTTTTTTTAAGTCAATGAAAATCAAGACACCTGGAATATTCTTACTGTCTGTAAATTCCATTATATCGAAAATTGATCGAATAGTCTCACTAATATAGCGATATTCAACATAACCTGTTTGATTATGATGTATGATATTCGGTAAAACTTTCTTTAATCTTAAAGCAATCACTTTTGAAATTATTTTTGCATCCACGTTAATAAGAGAGATTGGTCTCCAATTTTCAATGAGAGTTCGATATTTATGTTGCTTTTCTATAAGAGTTATAATTGCTTTTCTTTGAGAGCTAGACATTTCGCCGTGGTTGAAACACTCCCTCACACATTCCATAAATGGATCATAAATTAATTCTCAGCAACTTTTGTAAAATTCTATTAGTATTCCATCATTACCAGGATATTTGTTACTCTCAAAACTGTTAAGAATGGCTGTAATTTCTTCAACAAATATTTCTCCTTCACAAAATTGTTTTTGTTCTTCTGATAATCTTGGAATATTCAAATTATTATAAAATTCGTTTCCATTTTCTTTATCCTCATCTGTTACGTTTGATTGGTAAAAGCTATGGTAAAACCGTTTTTATTCGTTCAGTATCCCAAAAGGATCAGATGTAATGGCACCACTTATTTATAGTTTTCTTATATGTTTTTTGACGTGATTACCCTTCTCTAAATTTAGAAAGTATTTTGTACTTCTCTCGCCATGCTCGTGCCATCGTGCCCTTGCACGAATAATTACACACCCCTTGGTTTTTCCTCATAATAACTTTCTAGAGTTTCCTTTGCTTCATTAAGAGTATTTAGGTTAGAGTCGGAAGAGTCCTGTTCGAATTTTTTAGTTGCTTCCTCGTATACTTGTTGTAATTTTTTTCCATTGCAGGTCTTTCTTTGGCTTTCCTTTTCGAGAACAAAACACCATGGTTCCGAATATTATACTTAATCCAATCGCAGATGCACCTTTTGTCTGATAAATTCTCGCTTCCTGTTGTTTTCCAAAGTGGAATAGTTTGTTTTAATTCTTCCAGATATTCGGATCTTCAAGAAGAGAGACGTTCATTTTCCAGAAGCCGGGCCCCTTTACGTTTTGATTGGAGTCGCTTCAATTCAGCTCAATTGCTGCATGATCAGTTTTTATAGCTGGACTGATCGGTTGTATTTACAACATCCTGTAAATTGTTTGATATCAGCCAGTAATCTAAACGACAGAAAATTGGTGGAGATTTTTGGCTCCAAGTGTAACTTCTAGATTGCGGATTTTTAATTCTCCAAACGTCAACAAGGCCCAATTCATTTTGGAAACATTCAATACTGTCTATAACCATTTTTCTAGGTACCATAACGCCACCTTTCTTATCCAGCTTAGAGTCAAGAGGACAGTTAAAATCACTTCCAATGATTATATTTCTTCACAATCTAAGTCTTCAAAAAGCGGAAAAAAACTGACCTCAAATCATCGCCAAAAAGCAAAAACAGTGCACTTCTACGAAAAACGCACAAAACGCACGTTTGGGGCCGTGCGGAGCAAGTTTTGGCAAAAGCTCACTTTTTAGCACACTGGATCTCAATTCGTCGTACTGGCCTGTAATCATGGCCAAAAAGCGAAAATAGTGCATTTCTATGAAAAGTGCACAAACGCACGTTTGGGGCCGTGCGGAGCAAGTTTAAGCGAAATCTGACTTTTTAGCATACCAGGTCTCAAAATCGTCGTACTCGCCTCAAATCATCGCAAAAAGCGAAAACAGTGCATTTCTATGAAAAATGCAAAAAACGTACGTTTCGGACCGTGCGCAGCAACTTTTGGCAAAATCTCACTTTTCAGCTCAACAGATCTCAAAATCGTCGTACTGACCGCAAATCATCGCCCAAAAGCAAAAACAGTGCATTTTTTATGAAAAATGCAAAAAAAGTACGTTTCGGGCCGTGCGGAGCAAGTTTTGGCAAAATCTCACTTTTGAGCACACCAGATCTCAAAATCGTCGTACTGGCCTCAAATCATCGCAAAAGAGCGAAAACAGTGCATTTCTATGAAAAGTGCACAAAACGCAAAGTTTGGGGCCGTGCGGAGCAAGTTTTGGAAAAATCCGTTTTTTGCAGAATTTTCATCAGACAGGGTTGCTGTGGTATCTATCGTCTGCGTATTGCAATAGCTTGGCTTCATAATTTCCTATTTTAATTCCTTTGATATCAACATTTTGACGAACGGAGATTGCTAAGCTTTCAACAGCTAAGATAAAGAGGTAGGGGGACAAGACTTCACCCTGCCTCACACCAAGTTCTAAAGTAAAATAGTCTGATGCCATTCCATTGTTTATCACAGAGCTTTGAATATTTGTATAAAACATTTTGACCCAATTTATAAAATTGGGGCCAAAATTAAAGGCCTCAAGGCAACTGAAAAGATAATGCCATTCTAAAGAGTCGAAAGCTTTTTTAAAGTCAATGAAAATCAAGATACCTGGAATATTCTTACTGTCTGTAAACTCCATTATATCGAAAATTGATCGAATAGTCTCACCAATATAGCGATCTTCAACATAACCTGTTTGATTATGATGTATGATATTCGGTAAAACTTTCTTTAATCTTAAAGCAATCACTTTTGAAATTATTTTTGCATCCACGTTAATAAGAGAGATTGGCCTCCAATTTTCAACGAGAGTTCGATATTTATGTTGCTTTTCTATAAGAGTTATAATTGCTTTTCTTTGAGAGCTAGACATTTCGCCGTGGTTGAAACACTTCCTCGCACATTCCATAAATGGATCATAAATTAATTCTCAGCAACTTTTGTAAAATTCTATTAGTATTCCATCATTACCAGGAGATTTGTTACTCTCAAAACTGTTAAGAATGGCTGTAATTTCTTCAACAAATATTTCTCCTTCACAAGATTTTTTCTGTTCTTCTGATAATCTTGGTATATTCAAATTATTAAAAAATTCGTTTCCATTTTCTTTATCCTCATCTGTTACGTTTGATTGGTAAAAGCTATGGTAAAACCGTTTTTATTCGTTCAGGATCCCAAAAGGATCAGATGTAATGGCACCACTTATTTATAGTTTTCTTATATGTTTTTTGACGTGATTACCCTTCTCTAAATTTAGAGAGTATTTTGTACTTCTCTCGCCATGGTCGTGCCATCGTGCCCTTGCGCGAATAATTACACACCCCTTGGTTTTTCCTCATAATAACTTTCTAGATGAAAGAGATTCAGTGTGCTAAAAAGTGAGATTTTGCCAAAACTTGCTCCGCACGGCCCCAAACTTTGTGTTTTGTGCACTTTTCATAGAAATGCACTGTTTTCGCTCTTTTGCGATGATTTGAGGCCAGTACGACGATTTTGAGATCTGGAGTGCTCAAAAGTGAGATTTTGCCAAAACTTGCTCCGCACGGCCCGAAACGTGCGTTTTTTGCATTTTTCATAAAAAATGCACTGTTTTTGCTTTTGGGCGATGATTTGCGGTCAGTACGACGATTTTGAGATCTGTTGAGCTGAAAAGTGAGATTTTGCCAAAAGTTGCTGCGCACGGTCCGAAACGTACGTTTTTTGCATTTTTCATAGAAATGCTTTAATTGGTAAATTGTATTTATGGGATTGCAGAAAGAAACAGGTACTTCCAAACACGAAAGGTTTCAAATTTAAAGTAAGAATTAAACACCAAATTGAAAAAGATATTTCCACTAAGAATAATAAACTAAAAACCTTTTATGAAAAATGGCCAAAACACATTTTCCCCTTTTAATTAAGTTCCTGTGTATGCTTTTGTGTGTATGTTCGTGTGTGTTTTTGTTTTATCTTACGTTGTACTGTAAATAATTGTCAATTTCTCTTTTATCAACATAATTAAGCATTAATAGAAGCCTCATTCAGCAATTGCGCGGCTGTTTTTTGGCTGTAATGTATATAATCTGTGAAATCTTGACAATTGTAAGTATGTCTGTTATGGCGGTTGTTGAGAATATTGTAATTTTTTCTTTTTAAGTAGTTCTTTGTAAATAAAGTAAAAAATTATAATAATAATAATAATAATAATAATAATAATAATAATAAAACAGTTTTCGCTTCTTGGCGATGATTTGAGGCCAGTACGACGATTTTGAGATCTGGTGTGCTCAAAAGTAAGATTTTGCCAAAACTTGCTCCGCACGGCCCCAAACTTGCGTTTTGTGCACTTTTCATGGAAATGCACTGTTTTCGCTCTTTTCGATGATTTCAGGCCAGTACGACGATTTTGAGATCTGGAGTGCTCAAACGTGAGATTTTGCCAAAACTTGCTCCGCAAGGCCCGAAACGTACGTTTTGTGCAGTTTTTATAGAAATGCACTGTTTTCGCTTTTTGGCGATGATTTGAGGTCAGTGCGACGATTTTGAAATGTGGTGTGCTGAAAAGTAAGATTTTGCCAAAACTTGCTCTGCACGACCCCAAACTTGCGTTTTGTGCTATTTTTATGCATATCGCACTGTTTTCCAGAGTTGGCGATCATTTGAGTCCAGCAGGATGATTTTCAGATCTGGTGTGCTCAAAAGTGAGATTTTTTCTAAAATGTGCTCCGCGCGGCCCCAAACGTTTCATTTTGTGCACTTTTCATATATAGAAATGCACTTTTTTCGGTTTTTGGCGATGATTTGAGGCCAGTACGACGATTTTGAGATCCGGTGTGCTTAAATGTGAGAATTTGCGAAAACGTGCTCCGCACCGCCCTAAACGAGCGTTTTACGCAGTTTTCATACAAATGCACTGCTTTCGCTTTTTGAAGACAGATTGTGAAGAAAAGATAATCATTGGAGTGATTTTAACTGTCCTCTTGACTCTAAGCTGGATAAGAAAGGTGGCGTTATGGTACCTAGAAAAATAGTTATAGACAATAGAAGTAAAGAACCTCAAAATAAACTGAGGCATTATAACGCACGCATTTTGGTTTCAGATAAATGCGACGATTAACTCTGCCTCTACAGCAAACAAAGGCAACTTTGATTTCCAGCAAAACTGTAATCCACTTCAATCCTTGCAATCCTGCGCTTTATCTTTAAAAGACTACTTTTATTTTGTACTATGGAATGTTTTTATCCTACCAAGTTGTATATCCTTTGCCATTTGGCGATGTAAAGTGGAAATAAGCTAAGCCACAAATTGCCATTTCGGCGGAACAGTGTCATTAGTATGCATTTACGAAGAGTATTCACGAAGTGCGATGCTAAAACCGAAAATGCCCGAAATATTGACGAAGAGGCTCCGGAATTGTTCTCCTAGGAGCCAACAAACGTCTCAGAAGTTATGAGAAACAAACAATTTATTTTCCATCTTACAAACATTAGCTAAGCAAATGCAACGAAGTAAAGCGGCTCAAAATAGACAGAGCCGTTATAGCGCACGAATTTTCATTTCAGATGTCACGATTGACAATGCCTCTCCTGCAAACAAAGCAACTTTCATATCAAGCTAAACTGTAATCCACTTAAATCCTTGCAATCCTGTGCTTTATCTCTAAAAGACTACATTTGTTTTGTACTATGGGATCTTTTTATCCAACTAAGTTTTACATTTTGTGCCATTTGTCGATATAACGTGGAAATAAGTTAAGCGACATTTTGCCACTTCGGCGGAACAGTGTCATTAGTATGCATTTACGAAGAGTATTCACGAAGTGCGATGGCTAAAACCGAAAATGCCCGAAATATTGACGGAGAGGCTCCGTAATTTTTCTCCTAGGAGCCAACAAATGATTCAAAAGTTATGACAAACAAACAATTTTTTCCACCTTACAAACATTAACTTAGCAAATACAACGAAGTAAAGAAGATGAAAACAAACTGAGCCGTTATAACGCACGCACTTTGGTTTCAGATAAATGCGACGATTGACTCTGCCTCTACAGCGAACAAATGCAACTTTGATTTCCATCAAAACTGTAATCCATTTCAATCCTTGCAATCCTGCGCTTTATCTTTAAAAGACAACTTTTATTTTGTACTATGCAATGTTTTAATCCAAAACCAGTTGTATATCTTGTGCCATTTGGCGATGTAAAGTGGAAATAAGCTAAGCCACAGATTGCCATTTCGGCGGAACAGTGTCATTAGTATGCATTTACGAAGAGTATTCACGAAGTGCGATGCTAAAACCGAAAATGCCCGAAATATTGACGAAGAGGCTCCGGAATTCTTCTCCTAGGAGCCAACAAAAGTCTCAGAAGTTATGAGAAACAAACAATTTATTTTCCATCTTACAAACATTAGCTAAGCAAATGCAACAAAGTAAAGCGGCCCAAAATAGGCTGAGCCGTTAAAACGCACGCATTCTGCTTTCACATATAAATGTCACGATTGACAATGCCTCTCCTGCAAACAAAGGCAACTTTGATATCAAGCTAAACTGTAATCCACTTCCATCTTTGCAATCCTACGCTTTATCTCTAAAAGACTACATTTGTTTTTGTACTATAGGATCTTTTTATCCAAGTAAGTTGTACATTTTGTGCCATTTGTCGATATAACGTGGAAATAAGTTACGCGACATTTTGCCATTTCGGCGGAACACTGTCATTAGTATGCATTTACGAAGAGTATTCACGAAGTGCGATGGCTAAAACCGAAAATGCCCGAAATAAATAAATCAATAAATTAAATAATGGTTTAATATCAGCGTTTCCACAAAGGTGGCTCTTCATCTGGTATAAACTACAATAATATTGAAAATATTAAATAATACATAAAAAACAATACAATTTAATATGAAGACAAAAAAAATTTAAATTATGATTAACTAATTTAATATGTACAACTAATTAATATTGACGAAGAGGCTCCGTAATGTTTCTCCTGGGAGCCAACAAATGACTCATAAGATATGACAAACAAACAATTTATTTTTTCCATCTTACAAACATTAACTTAGCAAATGCAACGAAGTAAAGCAGCTTAATATAGACAGAGCCGTTATAACGAACGCATTTTGGTTTCAGATAAATGCGACGATTGACTCTGCCTCTACAGCAAACAAAGGCAACTTTGATTTCCAGCAAAACTGTAATCCACTTCAATCCTTGCAATCCTGCGCTTTATCTCTAAAAAAATACTTTTATTTTGTACTATGGAATATTTTTATCCAACCAAGTTGTATATTTTGTGCCATTTGGCGATGTAAAGTGGAAATAAGCTAAGCCACAAATTGCCATTTTGGCGGAACAGTGTCATCAATATGTATTTACGAAGAGTATTTACGAAGTGCGAGGCTAAAACCGAAAATTAACGACACATGGACGAAGAGGCTCCGTAATTTATCTCCTGGGAGCCATGAATTTACTCATAAGTTATGACATGCAAACCGTCTAGCTTTCTACCTTACAAAACATTGACTAAGCAAATGGAATGAAGTAAAGCAGCTCAAAATAGACTGAGCCGTTATAACGTACGCATTCTGGTTTGAGATAAATGTCACGATTGACACTGCCTCTCCAGCAAACAAAGAAAACTTTGATTTCCAGCTAAACTGTAATCCACTTCAATCCTTGCAATCTTGCGATTTAGCAATAAAGTACTTCTTTTGTTTCGTACTTCGAGATATTTCTATTCAACCAAGTTGTATATTTTGTGCCATTTGTCGATATAACGTAGAAATAAGTTAAGCGACATTTTGCCACTTCGGCGGAACAGTGTCATTAGTATGCATTTACGAAGAGTATTCACGAAGTGCGATGGCTAAAACCGAAAATGCCCGAAATATTGACGAAGAGGCTCCGTAATTTTTCTCCTAGGAGCCAACAAATGATTCAAAAGTTATGACAAACAAACAATTTTTTTCCACCTTACAAACATTAACTTAGCAAATACAACGAAGTAAAGAAGATGAAAACAAACTGAGCTGTTATAACGCACGCATTTTGGTTTCAGATAAATGCGACGATTGACTCTGCCTCTACAGCAAACAAAGGCAACTTTGATTTCCAGCAAAACTGTAATCCACTTCAATCCTTGCAATCCTGCGCTTTATCTCTAAAAGACTACTTTTATTTTGTAGTATGAATGTTTTTATCCAACCAAGTTGTATATCTTGTGCCATTTGGCGATGTAAAGTGGAAATAAGCTAAGCCACAAATTGCCATTTCGGCGGAACAGTGTCATTAGTATGCATTTACGAAGAGTATTCACGAAGTGCGATGCTAAAACCGAAAATGCCCGAAATATTGACGAAGAGGCTCCGGAATTTTTCTCCTAGGAGCCAACAAACGTCTCAGAAGTTATGACAAACAAACAATTTATTTTTCCATCTTGCAAACATTAGCTAAGCAAATGCAATGAAGTAAAGCGGCTCAAAATAGACTGAGCCGTTATAGCGCACGAATTTTCATTTCAGATAAATGTCACGATTGACAATGCCTCTCCTGCAAACAAAGGCAACTTTAAAATCAAGCTAACTGTAATCCACTTCAATCCTTGCAATCCTGTGCTTTATCTCTAAAAGACTACTTTTGTTTTTACTATAGGATCTTTTTATCCAACTAAGTTGTATATTTTGTGCCATTTGTCGATATAACGAGGAAATAAGTTAAGCGACATATTGCCATTTCGGCGGAACAGTGTCATTAGTATGCATTTACGAAGAGTATTCACGAAGTGCGATGGCTAAAACCGAAAATGCCCGAAATATTGACGAAGAGGCTCCGTAATTTTTCTTCTAGGAGCAAACAAATGATTCAAAAGTTATGACAAACAAAAATTTTTTTTCCACCTTACAAACATTAACTTAGCAAATACAACGAAGTAAAGAAGATGAAAACAAACTGAGCCGTTATAACGCACGCATTTTGGTTTCAGATAAATGCGACGATTGACTCTGCCTCTACAGCAAACAAAGGCAACTTTGATTTCCAGCAAAACTGTAATCCACTTCAATCCTTGCAATCCTGCGCTTTATCTCTAAAAGACTTCTTTTATTTTGTAGTATGGAATGTTTTTATCCAACCAAGTTGTATATCTTGTGCCATTTGGCGATGTAAAGTGGAAATAAGCTAAGCCACAAATTGGTAGATTCTGCATGTACCGGTCACATATTACGTAAAACAAAAAGAACAAAGAACGACAATAATACAAATGCAAAACAAGACCAAAAATACAATACCTCACAAACAATAGAAGACAATGAGTGGTTCATGGATACCGGTACATGCAGAAAGACCCCACAAGTTGCCATTTCGGCGGAAAAGTGTCATTAGTATGCATTTACGAAGAGTATTCACGAAGTGCGATGGTAAAACCGAAAATGCTCGAAATATTGACGAAGAGGCTCCGGAATGTTTCTCCTAGGAGCCAACAAACGTCTTAGAAGTTATGACAAACAAACAATTTATTTTTCCATCTTACAAACATTAGCTAAGCAAATGCAACGAAGTAAAGCGGCTCAAAATAGACTGAGCCGTTATAGCGCACGAATTTTCATTTCAGATAAATGTCACGATTGACAATGCCTCTCCTGCAAACAAAGGCAACTTTAATATCAAGCTAAATTGTAATCCATTTCAATCCTTGCAATCCTGTGCTTTATCTCTAAAAGATTACTTTTGTTTTGTACTATAGGATCTTTTTATCCAACTAAGTTGTATGTTTTGTGCCATTTGTCGATATAACGTGGGAATAAGTTGAGCGACATATTGCCATTTCGGCGGAACAGTGTCATTAGTATGCATTTACGAAAAGTATTCACGAAGTGCGATGGCTAAAACCGAAAATGCCCGAAATATTGACGAAGAGGCTCCGTAATTGTTCTCCTAGGAGCCAACAAATGACTCATAAGTTATGACAAACAAACAATTTATTTTTCCACCTTACAAACATTAACTTAGCAAATGCAACGAAGTATAGAAGCTCAAAATAAACTGAGCCGTTATAACGCACGCATTTTGGTTTCAGATAAATGCGACGATTGACACTGCCTCTACAGCAAACAAAGGCAACTTTGATTTCCAGCAAAACTGTAATCCACTTCAATCCTTGCAATCCGGCGCTTTATCTCTAAAAGACTACATTTGTTTTGTGCTATAGGATCTTTTTATCCAAGTAAGATGTATATTTTGTGCCATTTGAAGATATAACGTATAAATAACCATAGCGACATTTTGCCATTTCGGTCGGACAATCTCATCAGTATGCATTTGCGAAGACTATTCACGAATTGCGATGGCTAAAACCGAAAATTCCCGAAATATTTACGAAGAAGCTCCGTAATTGTTCTCCTAGGAGCGAACAAATTTCTCATAAGTTATGACAAACAAACAATTTATTTTTCCACCTTACAAACATTAACTTAGCAAATGCAACGAAGTAAAGAAGCTCAAAATAAACTGAGCCGTTATAACGCACGCATTTTGGTTTCAGATAAATGCGACGATTGACACTGCCTCTACAGCAAACAAAGGCAACTTTGATTTCCAGCAAAACTGTAATCCACTTCAATCCTTGCAATCCGGCGCTTTATCTCTAAAAGACTACTTTGTTTTTTACTATAGGATCTTTTTATCCAACTAAGTGGTATATTTTGTGCCATTTGGCGATATAACGTGGAAATAAGTTAGCGACATTTTGGCATTTCGGTGGGACAATCTCATCAGTATATTCACGAAGTGCGACGGCTAAAACCGAAAGTGCTCGAAATATTGACGAAGAGGCTCCGCAATGTTTCCCCAAGGAGCCAACAAATGTCTCAGAAGTTATGACAAACAAACAATTTATTTTTCCATCTTACAAACATTAGCTAAGCAAATGCAACGAAGTAAAGCGGCTCAAAATAGACTGAGCCGTTATAGCGCACGAATTTTCATTTCAGATAAATGTCACGATTGACAATGCCTCTCCTACAAACAAAGGAAACTTTGATATCAAGCTAAACTGTAATCCACTTCAATCCTTGCAATCCTGTGCTTTATCTCTAGAAGACTACTTTTGTTTTGTACTATAGGATCTTTTTATCCAACTAAGTGGTATATTTTGTGCCATTTGGCGATATAAGGTGGAAATAAGTTAAGCGATATTTTGTCATTTTGGCGGAACAGTGTCATTAGTATGCATTTACAAAAGTATTCACGAAGTGCGATGGCTAAAACAAAAAATGCCCGAAATATTGACGAAGAGGCTCCGTAATTGTTCTCCTAGGAGCCAACAAATGACTCATAAGTTATGACAAAGAAACAATTGATTTTTCCATCTTACAAACATTAGCTAAGCAAATGCAACAAAGTAAAGCGGCCCAAAATAGACTGAGCCGTTAAAACGCGCGCATTTTGCTTTCAGATAAATGTCACGATTGACAATGCCTCTCCTGCAAACAAAGGCAACTTTGATATCAAGCTAAACTCTATTCCTTTTCAATCTTTGCAATCCTACGCTTTATCTCTAAAAGACTACATTTGTTTTGTACTATAGGATCTTTTCATCCAACTAAGTTGTACATTTTGTGTCATTTGTCGATATAACGTAGAAATAAGTTACGCGACATTTTGCCAATTCGGCGGAACAGTGTCATTAGTATGCATTTACGAAGTGCGAGGATAAAACCGAAAATTAACGAAACATGGACGAAGAGGCTCCGTAATTTTTCTACTGGGAGCCAACAATTTACTCATAAGTTATGACATGCAAACCGTTTAGCTTTCTATCTTACAAAACATTGACTAAGCAAATGGAATGAAGTAAAGCAGCTCAAAATAGACTGAGCCGTTATAACGCACGCATTCTGGTTTCAGATAAATTTCACGATTGACACTGCCTCTCCAGCAAACAAAGAAAACCTTGAGTTCCAGCTAAACTGTAATCCACTTCAATCCTTGCAAACCAGTGCTTTATCTCTAAAAGACTACACTTGTTTTGTACTATAGGATATTTTTATTCAACCAAGTTGTACATTTTGTGCCATTTGTCGATATAACGTGGAAATAAGTTAAGCGACATTTTGCCACTTCGGCGGAACAGTGTCATTAGTATGCATTTACGAAGAGTATTCACGAAGTGCGACGGCTAAAACCGAAAATTCCCGAAATATTGACGAAGAGGCTCCGTAATTTTTCTCCTAGGAGCGAACAAATTTCTAATAAGTTATAACAAACAAACAATTTTTTTCCATGTTACAAACATTAGCTAAGCAAATGCAACAAAGTATAGCGGCCCAAAATAGACTGAGCCGTTAAAACGCACGCTTTTTTATTTTAGTAAATGTCACGATTGACACTGCCTCTCCAGCAAACAAAGGCAACTTTCATTTCAAGCTAAACTGTTATCCTCTTGAATCCTTGCAATCCTGCGATTTAGGAATAAACTACTTCTTTTGTTTTGTACTTTGAGATATTTTTATCCAACCAAGTTGTATATTTTGTGCCATTTGGCGATATAACGTTGAAATAAGCTAACGAACATTTTGTCATTTTGGCGGGACAGTGTCATTACTATGCATTTACGAAGAGTATTCACGAGGTGCGAAGGCTAAAACCGATAATGCCCGAAATATTGATATCAAGCTAAACTGTAATCCACTTCAATCCTTGCAATCCTGCGCTTTATTTTTAATAGACTACATTTGTTTTTTACTATAAGATATTTTTACTGAGTTAATTAAACGATCGTCCATTTCATAATTACATTTAAAATTAAAGCAAAAGACCACCAACATTACGTAGGAGATGAAACAAGTAGAATTTCCACGTACTTTCGTTATCGCTGAAAATACGTTTTAGCCAAGCTTATACAGCTTTGACCAAGCTTTTAATATTATTCATTTTAATGCCACCGTCTTCATAACTGTTTATTGAAGAGAGCCTTGTTACTTTATCCTTTCCATTCCATAAAAAGGAGAAACTCAAACTGTCTACTTGCTTGATGATTTTACTTGGAGGTGAAAGAACCGAAGATATAAAAACTAGTTTTGGAAGAAGTAATGATTTGATTATTGTTACTTTATCATAAATGGACAGTCCTCTAGATGACCATATATTTGTGAGCTGCTTTATGCTGTCAACCTTCTCTTGAAAGTTTTTTTTCGTAAAATAATGATAGGTCATATGTAAAAAAAGTTCCTAAAGCTTTAATGGGTTCACTTGGCCATTTAATACCGAACAGTTTTTCGTCTTTTTTTAAGCGAACAAATCCACATTCCTTCTGTTTTAGAACTATTTATCTCCAACCCACTTAAGTTCTTAAAATCTTCTAGTTCTTCACATACCGTTTTTGCAGAATTTTCATCAGACAGGGTTGCTGTGGTATTGTCTGCGTATTGCAATAGCTTGGCTTCATAATTTCTTATTTTAATTCCTTTGATATCAACATTTTGACGAATGGAGATTGCCAAGCTTTCAACAGCTAAGATAAGCTTTTTTTAAGTCAATGAAAATCAAGACACCTGGAATATTCTTACTGTCTGTAAACTCCATTATATCGAAAATTGATCGAATAGTCTCACCAATATAGCGATCTTCAACATAACCTGTTTGATTATGATGTATGATATTCGGTAAAACTTTCTTTAATCTTAAAGCAATCACTTTTGAAATTATTTTTGCATCCACGTTAATAAGAGAGATTGGCCTCCAATTTTCAACGAGAGTTCGATATTTATGTTGCTTTTCTATAAGAGTTATAATTGCTTTTCTTTGAGAGCTAGACATTTCGCCGTGGTTGAAACACTTCCTCGCACATTCCATAAATGGATCATAAATTAATTCTCAGCAACTTTGTAAAATTCTATTAGTATTCCATCATTACCAGGAGATTTGTTACTCTCAAAACTGTTAAGAATGGCTGTAATTTCTTCAACAAATATTTCTCCTTCACAAGATTGTTTCTGTTCTTCTGATAATATTGGTATATTCAAATTATTAAAAATTCGTTTCCATTTTCTTTATCCTCATCTGTTACGTTTGATTGGTAAAAGCTATGGTAAAACCGTTTTTATTCGTTCAGTATCCCAAAAGGATCAGATGTAATGGCACCACTTATTTATAGTTTTCTTATATGTTTTTTGACGTGATTACCCTTCTCTAAATTTAGAAAGTATTTTGTACTTCTCTCGCCATGCTCGTGCCATCGTGCCCTTGCGCGAATAATTACACACCCCTTGGTTTTTCCTCATAATAACTTTCTAGAGTTTCTTTTGCTTCATTTAGAGTATTTAGGTTAGAGTCGGAAGGGTCCTGTTCGAATTTTTTAGTTGCTTCCTCGTATACTTGTTGTAATTTTTTTCCATTGCAGATCTTTCTTTGGCTTTCCTTTTCGAGAACAAAACACCATGGTTCCGAATATTATACTTAATCCAATCGCAGATGCACCTTTTGTCTGATAAATTCTCGCTTCCTGTTGTTTTCCAAAGTGGAATATTTTGTTTTAATTCTTCCAGATAATTCGGATCTTCAAGAAGAGAGACGTTCATTTCCAGAAGCCGGGCCCCTTTAAGTTTTGATTGGAGTCGGTTCAATTCAGCTCAATTGCTGCATGATCAGTTTTTATAGCTGGAATGATCGGTTGTATTTACAACATCCTGTAAGTTGTTTGATATCAGCCAGTAATCTAAACGACAGAAAATTGGTGGAGATTTTTGGCTCCAAGTGTAACTTCTAGATTGCGGATTTTTAATTCTCCAAACGTCAACAAGGCCCAATTCATTTTGGAAACATTCAATATTGTCTATAACCATTTTTCTAGGTACCATAACGCCACCTTTCTTATCCAGCTTAGAGTCAAGAGGACAGTTAAAATCACCTCCAATGATTATATTTCTTCACAATCTAAGTCTTCAAAAAGCGAAAAAAAACTGACCTCAAATCATCGCCAAAAAGCGAAAACAGTGCACTCTACGAAAACGCACAAAACGCACGTTTGGGGCCGTGCGGAGCAAGTTTTGGCAAAATCTTACTTTCGAGCACACCAGATCTCAAAATGTCGCACTGGCCACAAATTCGCCAAAACGCGAAAAGAGTGCATTTCTATGAAAAATGCACAAAACGTACGTTTCGGGCCGTGCGGAGCAAGTTTTGGCAAAATCTCACTTTTAGCAACCAGATCTCAAAATCGTCGTACTGGCCTCAAATCATCGCCAAAAAGCGAAAACAGTGCATTTCTATGAAAAATGCACAAAACGCACGTTTGGGCCGTGCGGAGCAAGTTTTGGCAAAATCTCACTTTTTAGCACACTGGATCTCAATTCGTCGTACTGGCCTAATCATGGCCAAAAAGCGAAAAAGTGCATTTCTATGAAAAGTGCACAAAACGCACGTTTGGGGCCGTGCGGAGCAAGTTTTAAGCGAAATCTGACTTTTTAGCATACCAGGATCTCAAAATCGTCGTACTGGCCTCAAATCATCGCAAAAAGCGAAAACAGTGCATTTCTATGAAAAATGCAAAAACGTACGTTTCGGCCGTGCAGCAACTTTTGGCAAAATCTCACTTTTCAGCTCAACAGATCTCAAAATCGTCGTACTGACCGCAAATCATCGCCCAAAAGCAAAAACAGTGCATTTTTTATGAAAAATGCAAAAAACGTACGTTTCGGGCCGTGCGGAGCAAGTTTTGGCAAAATCTCACTTTTGAGCACTCCAGATCTCAAAATCGTCGTACTGGCCTCAAATCATCGCAAAAGAGCGAAAACAGTGCATTTCTATGAAAAGTGCACAAAACGCAAAGTTTGGGGCCGTGCGGAGCAAGTTTTGGAAAAATCCGTTTTTGCAGAATTTTCATCAGACAGGGTTGCTGTGGTATTATCGTCTGCGTATTGCAATAGCTTGGCTTCATAATTTCCTATTTTAATTCCTTTGATATCAACATTTTGACGAATGGAGATTGCTAAGCTTTCAACAGCTAAGATAAAGAGGTAGGGGGACAAGGGATCACCCTGCCTCACACCAAGTTCTAAAGTAAAATAGTCTGATGCCATTCCATTGTTTATTACAGAGCTTTGAATATTTGTATAAAACATTTTGACCCAATTTATAAAATTGGGGCCAAAATTAAAGGCCTCAAGGCAACTGAAAAGATAATGCCATTCTAAAGAGTCGAAAGCTTTTTTAAAGTCAATGAAAATCAAGATTCCTTGCAACATTCTTACTGTCTGTAAACTCCATTATATCGAAAATTGATCGAATAGTCTCACCAATATAGCGATCTTCAACATAACCTGTTTGATATGATGTATGATATTCGGTAAAACTTTCTTTAATCTTAAAGCAATCACTTTTGAAATTATTTTTGCATCCACGTTAATAAGAGAGATTGGCCTCCAATTTTCAACGAGAGTTCGATATTTATGTTGCTTTTCTATAAGAGTTATAATTGCTTTTCTTTGAGAGCTAGACATTTCGCCGTGGTTGAAACACTTCCTCGCACATTCCATAAATGGATCATAAATTAATTCTCAGCAACTTTTGTAAAATTCTATTAGTATTCCATCATTACCAGGAGATTTGTTACTCTCA
>JAJGOT010001087.1:0-78772 GCA_022457155.1 Cladopsammia gracilis | reverse complement strand
AAAAATTGTAGATACACCATATTCGAGCCTTTATTGCAATTCAGCGAAGACAAAAGACAACGTCAGAATGACGTTCCAGGTAAACTCGAGCATTCAGCGTTTTAGAACAGCATTACTTTCGATGGTAACCCAAAATATGGAGTCACGAAGTCGTATGGCTCGTTTATATGCAGAAAATCACTCAAAAACGTAAAATTCTCAGGACTCAATGGGTTAACTTAACTCTTTAGCGTTACATCAAGGAAGCAACAGCACTGGTGGTTCAGTGGTAGAATTCTCGCCTGCCACGCGGGAGGCCCGGGTTCGATTCCCGGCCAGTGCATTTCTTTTATTATTGTTTTGTGAGTCGGCTCAATTTTCATGATTTTTAATATTTTCAAATGAAAGATCAGTCAGAACGTGATGCATTTTTGTTCCCAAGATCACGAAATAGTATAGCATAGTAAATGCGGATGGAAACCCCAGGTCGAATTATAAAAAAATACATGATAATTGCATTGCCGGTCCAGACGATATTGCTTGTTTTTTTTTTTTCATGCATGGGTGCCATCTAAACAACGTTTCTTGTTCCACTTACAGAAATCGTGTCACCTTAGTTCAAATCTGCCTGCGGAGTCAACCATCTTTGACACAAATGGTGATATGATAATACACTATTGGTTAGTGAGGAGATCAGAAGCATTCTGGGAGACGGCGTTAATTTATCTCTCGTGTCAGTGCTACATTAAACTCGAACAAGCAATAGCACTGGTGGTTCAGTGGTAGAATTCTCGCCTGCCACGCGGGAGGCCCGGGTTCGATTCTTTTATTATAGTTTTGTGAGTCGGCACAATTTTCATGATTTTTAATATTCTCAAATGAAAGATCAGTCAGAACTTGATACATTTTTGTTCCCAACGCCAGCACTCACTTTCACATTGAAACTCCTCGAATAACATAGTAAATGCAATGGAAACCCAGGTCCAATTTTTATAATCACATGATGATTATAAACGCCGTTCCATACGCTATTGCTTTTTTTATTTTTCATCGACTCCACTGCTTTAAAAAATGGCAACTTTCTCAATCGTGCGATTGCCTTAACTAGCAGTTGTGAGCATTGACTAGAAAGTCCCAAAAACTGAGATACCCAATAAACACAAAAAAGTCAGCGATTTTTGCAGAATATCAGCGTTTGAATTTGGACAATAACAAAAATGACCGTTTTTAACGTCATAGAAAAACAACAAAAGTCGCGTTTTTGCCTTTAGTTTTTATTTATTTTAATCATCGTGGCAAGCCCAAAAGTCAACATTCACAGCACAATTCAGTCCTAGTCCTAGCTTAGCAGTGATTTTCATTGCTCTTATTCGTTGCTCGGGCCGAGCGCTACAGCTTCTCGTTCTAGTGCATACTGACCTTGCCTCGATTTTCAACGTCACCACCGCACTGCATGCTGGGAAATAGCGACAATTTCTGACAGCGTTCGTTCCTTTCCCCACACATTTCATATTTATACTAAGTCCACAGCCACTCCGACCTACCACCGAAATTTCGCGCTTGTTGTGTTCTTCAGTGGTCGCAACTTCCAAAATATGCCGTGGTAGGTCGAGAAATTCATCCAGAGTCGAATCCCAAGGCTACTTCGTTCGTGGCAGCCATTTTTCCAGTTCAACGAGCAACGAGCCAAATTCGTAAACGAAGTACAACACCTAACTCGCTTCATCGAAAAAGTGGACTCTGAACTACTTTCAAGCTTAATGATGCTCATCAGGTAGCTACTAAAGATGAAAAATGGCTGTGAACTTACTAAAAATTGTAGATACACCATATTCGAGCCTTTATTGCAATTCAGCGAAGACAAAAGACAACGTCAGAATGACGTTCCAGGTAAACTCGAGCATTCAGCGTTTAGAACAGCATTACTTTCGATGGTAACCCAAAATATGGAGTCACGAAGTCGTATGGCTCGTTTATATGCAGAAAATCCCTCAAAAACGTAAAATTCTCAGGACTCAATGGGTTAACTTAACTCTTTAGCGTTACATCAAGGAAGCAACAGCACTGGTGGTTCAGTGGTAGAATTCTCGCCTGCCACGCGGGAGGCCCGGGTTCGATTCCCGGCCAGTGCATTTCTTTTATTATTGTTTTGTGAGTCGGCTCAATTTTCATGATTTTTAATATTTTCAAATGAAAGATCAGTCAGAACGTGATGCATTTTTGTTCCCAAGATCACGAAATAGTATGGCATAGTAAATGCGGATGGAAACCCCAGGTCGAATTATAAAAAAATACATGATAATTGCATTGCCGGTCCAGACGATATTGCTTTTTTTTTTTTCATGCATGGGTGCCATCTAAACAACGTTTCTTGTTCCACTTACAGAAATCGTGTCACCTTAGTTCAAATCTGCCTGCGGAGTCAACCATCTTTGACACAAATGGTGATATGATAATACACTATTGGTTAGTGAGGAGATCAGAAGCATTCTGGGAGACGGCGTTAATTTATCTCTTGTCAGTGCTACATCAAACTGAACAAGCAATAGCACTGGTGGTTCAGTGGTAGAATTCTCGCCTGCCACGCGGGAGGCCCGGGTTCGATTCCCGGCCAGTGCAATTCTTTTATTATAGTTTTGTGAGTCGGCACAATTTTCATGATTTTAATATTCTCAAATGAAAGATCAGTCAGAACTTGATACATTTTTGTTCCCAACGCCAGCACTCACTTTCACATTGAAACTCCTCGAATAACATAGTAAATGCGGATGGAAACCCCAGGTCCAATTTTTATAATCAGATGATGATTATAAACGCCGATCCATACGCTATTGTTTTTTTATTTTTCATCGACTCACTGCTTTAAAAAATGGCAACTTTCTCAATCGTGCGAACATTGCCTTAACTAGCAGTTGTGAGCATTGACTAGAAAGTCCCAAAAACTGAGATACCCAATAAACACAAAAAAGTCAGCGATTTTTGCAGAATATCAGCGTTTGAATTTGGACAATAACAAAAATGACCGTTTTTAACGTCATAGAAAAACAACAAAAGTCGCGTTTTTGCCTAGTTTTTATTTATTTTAATCATCGTGGCAAGCCCAAAAGTCAACATTCACAGCACAATTCAGTCCTAGTCCTAGCTTAGCAGTGCATTTTCATTGCTCTTATTCGTTGCTCGGGCCGAGCGCTACAGCTTCTCGTTCTAGTGCATACTGACCTTGCCTCGATTTTCAACGTCACCACCGCACTGCATGCTGGGAAATAGCGACAATTTCTGACAGCGTTCGTTCCTTTCCCCACACATTTCATATTTATACTAAGTCCACAGCCACTCCGACCTACCACCGAAATTTCGCGCTTGTTGTGTTCTTCAGTGGTCGAAACTTCCAAAATATGCCGTGGTAGGTCGAGAAATTCATCCAGAGTCGAATCCCAAGGCTACTTCGTATTCAACGAGCAACGAGCCAAATTCGTAAACGAAGTACAACACCTAACTCGCTTCATCGAAAAAGTGGACTCTGAACTACTTTCAAGCTTAATGATGCTCATCAGGTAGCTACTAAAGATGAAAAATGGCTGTGAACTTACTAAAAATTGTAGATACACCATATTCGAGCCTTTATTGCAATTCAGCGAAGACAAAAGACAACGTCAGAATGACGTTCCAGGTAAACTCGAGCATTCAGCGTTTTAGAACAGCATTACTTTCGATGGTAACCCAAAATATGGAGTCACGAAGTCGTATGGCTCGTTTATATGCAGAAAATCCCTCAAAAACGTAAAATTCTCAGGACTCAATGGGTTAACTTAACTCTTTAGCGTTACATCAAGGAAGCAACAGCACTGGTGGTTCAGTGGTAGAATTCTCGCCTGCCACGCGGGAGGCCCGGGTTCGATTCCCGGCCAGTGCATTTCTTTTATTATTGTTTTGTGAGTCGGCTCAATTTTCATGATTTTTAATATTTTCAAATGAAAGATCAGTCAGAACGTGATGCATTTTTGTTCCCAAGATCACGAAATAGTATAGCATAGTAAATGCGGATGGAAACCCCAGGTCGAATTATAAAAAAATACATGATAATTGCATTGCCGGTCCAGACGATATTGCTTGTTTTTTTTTTTCATGCATGGGTGCCATCTAAACAACGTTTCTTGTTCCACTTACAGAAATCGTGTCACCTTAGTTCAAATCTGCCTGCGGAGTCAACCATGTTTGACACAAATGGTGATATGATAATACACTTTATTATATAATCACTAATGAAATACCAAGTGAGCTTTCACGCGTAAACATCGTATCTTCACACGTGAGAATAATATGTTATCTTCACACGTGAAAAGATCACCGTTGCTATGGTTGCAACGGCGCCTTTGTCAACGTAGTCTCGACACAATTTCAGAATGGCGGACAAACCTTATTAAACTGGAATCTAAATATTCTCGATTATCGACAATAATTCTAAATGCAGATTTATTGATGTGTCCGAAGATGATGTTGACAAACTTATTGCTCAACAAGAGAACGAAAATACGAAGAAAAAGACCATGTATGACCTCAACATTGTTCTAAACTTTCTTCGCGAGGTTCGGAAAGAAGAGAGAGAATTAGAGAAAATCCCACCACTAGAGCTGAATCAGTATACCTCAGCGAGTTCATTATTGCAGCTAGAACGAAGAAAGGTGAACAATATGAGCCGTCTTCTCTCAGAGGAATCTTATCAAGCGTTGACCGTTATCTTACAAGGCGCGAATATAGGAAAAGGCTATTCAATTTTACGAGATTGAGAGCAAAGCAAAAAGAACTGGAAAAACAAGGTTTGATTTCATTGGTGTTTATATAATAAACAGAACATTACATGGCCGCTTGAAGATACGAAATTTCTCTTCTCGTGTTGAAAAATATTTCACTCGTTCGCTGCGCTCACTCGTGAAATATTTTTCAACACTCGAAGAGAAATTTCGTATCTTCTCGCGGCCATGTAATATCCTCTATATTGGTTAGTGAGGAGATCAGAAGCATTCTGGGAGACGGCGTTAATTTATCTCCTGTCGGTGCTACATCAAACTCTGAACAAGCAATAGCACTGGTGGTTCAGTGGTAGAATTCTCGCCTGCCACGCGGGAGGCCCGGGTTCGATTCCCGGCCAGTGCAATTCTTTTATTATAGTTTTGTGAGTCGGCACAATTTTCATGATTTTTATTATTCTCAAATGAAAGATCAGTCAGAACTTGATACATTTTTGTTCCCAACGCCAGCACTCACTTTGACATTGAAACTCCTAGAATAACATAGTAAATGGGGATGGAAACCCCAGGTCCAATTGTAATACTTCGATCCAAACGCTATTGCTTTTTTTTATTTTTCATCGACTCCACTGCTTAAAAAAATGGCAACTTTCTCAATCGTGCGAACATTGCCTTAACTAGCAGTTGTGAGCATTGACTAGAAAGTCTCAAAAACTGAGATACCCAATAAACACAAAAAAGTCAGCGATTTTTGCAGAATATCAGCGTTTGAATTTGGACAATAACAAAAATGACCGTTTTTAACGTCATAGAAAAACAACAAAAGTCGCGTTTTTGCCTTTAGTTTTTATTTATTTTAATCATCGTGGCAAGCCCAAAAGTCAACATTCACAGCACAATTCAGTCCTAGTCCTAGCTTAGCATTGATTTTCATTGCGCTTATTCGTTGCTCGGGCCGAGCGCTACAGCTTCTCGTTCTAGTGCATACTGACCTTGCCTCGATTTTCAACGTCACCACCGCACTGCATGCTGGGAAATAGCGACAATTTCTGACAGCGTTCGTTCCTTTCCCCACACATTTCATATTTATACTAAGTCCACAGCCACTCCGACCTACCACCGAAATTTCGCGCTTGTTGTGTTCTTCAGTGGTCGCAACTTCCAAAATATGCCGTGGTAGGTCGAGAAATTCATCCAGAGTCGAATCCCAAGGCTACTTCGTATCGTGGCAGCCATTTTTCCAGTTCAACGAGCAACGAGCCAAATTCGTAAACGAAGTACAACACCTAACTCGCTTCATCGAAAAAGTGGACTCTGAACTAAATGATGCTCATCAGGTAGCTACTAAAGATGAAAAATGGCTGTGAACTTACTAAAAATTGTAGATACACCATATTCGAGCCTTTATTGCAATTCAGCGAAGACAAAAGACAACGTCAGAATGACGTTCCAGGTAAACTCGAGCATTCAGCGTTTTAGAACAGCATTACTTTCGATGGTAACCCAAAATATGGAGTCACGAAGTCGTATGGCTCGTTTATATGCAGAAAATCACTCAAAAACGTAAAATTCTCAGGACTCAATGGGTTAACTTAACTCTTTAGCGTTACATCAAGGAAGCAACAGCACTGGTGGTTCAGTGGTAGAATTCTCGTCTGCCACGCGGGAGGCCCGGGTTCGATTCCTGGCCAGTGCATTTCTTTTATTATTGTTTTGTGAGTCGGCTCAATTTTCATGATTTTTAATATTTTCAAATGAAAGATCAGTCAGAACGTGATGCATTTTTGTTCCCAAGATCACGAAATAGTATAGCATAGTAAATGCGGATGGAAACCCCAGGTCGAATTATAAAAAAATACATGATAATTGCATTGCCGGTCCAGACGATATTGCTTGTTTTTTTTTTTTTCATGCATGGGTGCCATCTAAACAACGTTTCTTGTTCCACTTACAGAAATCGTGTCACCTTAGTTCAAATCTGCCTGCGGAGTCAACCATGTTTGACACAAATGGTGATATGATAATACACTATTGGTTAGTGAGGAGATCAGAAGCATTCTGGGAGACGGCGTTAATTTATCTCTCGTCAGTGCTACATTAAACTCGACACAAGCAATAGCACTGGTGGTTAAGTGGTAGAATTCTCGCCTGCCACGCGGGAGGCCCGGGTTCGATTCTTTTATTATAGTTTTGTGAGTCGGCACAATTTTCATGATTTTAAATATTCTCAAATGAAAGATCAGTCAGAACTTGATACATTTTTGTTCCCAACGCCAGCACTCACTTTCACATTGAAACTCCTCGAATAACATAGTAAATGCAAATGGAAACCCTAGGTCCAATTTTTATAATCAGATGATGATTATAAACGCCGTTCCATACGCTATTGCTTTTTTTTATTTTTCATCGACTCCACTGCTTTAAAAAATGGCAACTTTCTCAATCGTGCGAATATTCCCTTAACTAGCAGTTGTGAGCATTGACTAGAAAGTCCCAAAAACTGAGATACCCAATAAACACAAAAAAGTCAGCGATTTTTGCAGAATATCAGCGTTTGAATTTGGACAATAACAAAAATGACCGTTTTTAACGTCATAGAAAAACAACAAAAGTCGCGTTTTTGCCTGTAGTTTTTATTTATTTTAATCATCGTGGCAAGCCCAAAAGTCAACATTCACAGCACAATTCAGTCCTAGTCCTAGCTTAGCAGTGATTTTCATTGCTCTTATTCGTTGCTCGGGCCGAGCGCTACAGCTTCTCGTTCTAGTGCATACTGACCTTGCCTCGATTTTCAACGTCACCACCGCACTGCATGCTGGGAAATAGCGACAATTTCTGACAGCGTTCGTTCCTTTCCCCACACATTTCATATTTATACTAAGTCCACAGCCACTCCGACCTACCACCGAAATTTCGCGCTTGTTGTGTTCTTCAGTGGTCGCAACTTCCAAAATATGCCGTGGTAGGTCGAGAAATTCATCCAGAGTCGAATCCCAAGGCTACTTCGTATCGTGGCAGCCATTTTTCCAGTTCAACGAGTAACGAGCCAAATTCGTAAACGAAGTACAACACCTAACTCGCTTCATCGAAAAAGTGGACTCTGAACTACTTTCAAGCTTAATGATGCTCATCAGGTAGCTACTAAAGATGAAAAATGGCTGTGAACTTACTAAAAATTGTAGATACACCATATTCGAGCCTTTATTGCAATTCAGCGAAGACAAAAGACAACGTCAGAATGACGTTCCAGGTAAATTCGAGCATTCAGCGTTTAAGAACAGCATTACTTTCGATGGTAACCCAAAATATGGAGTCACGAAGTCGTATGGCTCGTTTATATGCAGAAAATCCCTCAAAAAAGTAAAATTCTCAGGACTCAATGGGTTAACTTAACTCTTTAGCGTTACATCAAGGAAGCAACAGCACTGGTGGTTCAGTGGTAGAATTCTCGCCTGCCACGCGGGAGGCCCGGGATCGATTCCCGGCCAGTGCATTTCTTTTATTATTGTTTTGTGAGTCGGCTCAATTTTCATGATTTTTAATATTTTCAAATGAAAGATCAGTCAGAACGTGATGCATTTTTGTTCCCAAGATCACGAAATAGTATGGCATAGTAAATGCGGATGGAAACCCCAGGTCGAATTATAAAAAAATACATGATAATTGCATTGCCGGTCCAGACGATATTGCTTTTTTTTTTTTTGCATAAGTGCCATCTAAACAACGTTTCTTGTTCCACTTACAGAAATCGTGTCACCTTAGTTCAAATCTGCCTGCGGAGTCAACCATCTTTGACACAAATTGTGATATGATAATACACTATTGGTTAGTGAGGAGATCAGAAGCATTCTGGGAGACGGCGTTAATTTATCTCTTGTCGGTGCTACATCAAACTCTGAACAAGCAATAGCACTGGTGGTTCAGTGGTAGAATTCTCGCCTGCCACGCGGGAGGCCCGGGTTCGATTCCCGGCCAGTGCAATTCTTTTATTATAGTTTTGTGAGTCGGCACAATTTTCATGATTTTAAATATTCTCAAATGAAAGATCAGTCAGAACTTGATACATTTTTGTTCCCAACGCCAGCACTCACTTTCACATTGAAACTCCTCGAATAACATAGTAAATGCGGATAAAACCCCAGGTCCAATTTTTATAATCAGATGATGATTATAAACGCCGATCCATACGCTATTGCTTTTTTTTATTTTTCATCGACTCTACTGCTTTAAAAAATGGCAACTTTCTCAATCGTGCGAACATTGCCTTAACTAGCAGTTGTGAGCATTGACTAGAAAGTCCCAAAAACTGAGATACCCAATAAACACAAAAAAGTCAGCGATTTTTGCAGAATATCAGCGTTTGAATTTGGACAATAACAAAAATGACCGTTTTTAACGTCATAGAAAAACAACAAAAGTCGCGTTTTTGCCTATAGTTTTTATTTATTTTAATCATCGTGGCAAGCCCAAAAGTCAACATTCACAGCACAATTCAGTCCTAGTCCTAGCTTAGCAGTGCTTTTCATTGCTCTTATTCGTTGCTCGGGCCGAGCGCTACAGCTTCTCGTTCTAGTGCATACTGACCTTGCCTCGATTTTCAACGTCACCACCGCACTGCATGCTGGGAAATAGCGACAATTTCTGACAGCGTTCGTTCCTTTCCCCACACATTTCATATTTATACTAAGTCCACAGCCACTCCGACCTACCACCGAAATTTCGCGCTTGTTGTGTTCTTCAGTGGTCGAAACTTCCAAAATATGCCGTGGTAGGTCGAGAAATTCATCCAGAGTCGAATCCCAAGGCTACTTCGTATTCAACGAGCAACGAGCCAAATTCGTAAACGAAGTACAACACCTAACTCGCTTCATCGAAAAAGTGGACTCTGAACTACTTTCAAGCTTAATGATGCTCATCAGGTAGCTACTAAAGATGAAAAATGGCTGTGAACTTACTAAAAATTGTAGATACACCATATTCGAGCCTTTATTGCAATTCAGCGAAGACAAAAGACAACGTCAGAATGACGTTCCAGGTAAACTCGAGCATTCAGCGTTTTAGAACAGCATTACTTTTGATGGTAACCCAAAATATGGAGTCACGAAGTCGTATGGCTCGTTTATATGCAGAAAATCCCTAAAAAACGTAAAATTCTCAGGACTCAATGGGTTAACTTAACTCTTTAGCGTTACATCAAGGAAGCAACAGCACTGGTGGTTCAGTGGTAGAATTCCGCCTGCCACGCGGGAGGCCCGGGTTCGATTCCCGGCCAGTGCATTCTTTTATTATTGTTTTGTGAGTCGGCTCAATTTTCATGATTTTTAATATTTTCAAATGAAAGATCAGTCAGAACGTGATGCATTTTTGTTCCCAAGATCACGAAATAGTATAGCATAGTAAATGCGGATGGAAACCCCAGGTCGAATTATAAAAAAATACATGATAATTGCATTGCCGGTCCAGACGATATTGCTTGTTTTTTTTTTTCATGCATGGGTGCCATCTAAACAACGTTTCTTGTTCCACTTACAGAAATCGTGTCACCTTAGTTCAAATCTGCCTGCGGAGTCAACCATGTTTGACACAAATGGTGATATGATAATACACTTTATTATATAATCACTAATGAAATACCAAGTGAGCTTTCACGCGTAAACATCGTATCTTCACACGTGAGAATAATATGTTATCTTCACACGTGAAAAGATCACCGTTGCTATGGTTGCAACGGCGCCTTTGTCAACGTAGTCTCGACACAATTTCAGAATGGCGGACAAACCTTATTAAACTGGAATCTAAATATTCTCGATTATCGACAATAATTCTAAATGCAGATTTATTGATGTGTCCGAAGATGATGTTGACAAACTTATTGCTCAACAAGAGAACGAAAATACGAAGAAAAAGACCATGTATGACCTCAACATTGTTCTAAACTTTCTTCGCGAGGTTCGGAAAGAAGAGAGAGAATTAGAGAAAATCCCACCACTAGAGCTGAATCAGTATACCTCAGCGAGTTCATTATTGCAGCTAGAACGAAGAAAGGTGAACAATATGAGCCGTCTTCTCTCAGAGGAATCTTATCAAGCGTTGACCGTTATCTTACAAGGCGCGAATATAGGAAAAGGCTATTCAATTTTACGAGATTGAGAGCAAAGCAAAAAGAACTGGAAAAACAAGGTTTGATTTCATTGGTGTTTATATAATAAACAGAACATTACATGGCCGCTTGAAGATACGAAATTTCTCTTCTCGTGTTGAAAAATATTTCACTCGTTCGCTGCGCTCACTCGTGAAATATTTTTCAACACTCGAAGAGAAATTTCGTATCTTCTCGCGGCCATGTAATATCCTCTATATTGGTTAGTGAGGAGATCAGAAGCATTCTGGGAGACGGCGTTAATTTATCTCCTGTCGGTGCTACATCAAACTCTGAACAAGCAATAGCACTGGTGGTTCAGTGGTAGAATTCTCGCCTGCCACGCGGGAGGCCCGGGTTCGATTCCCGGCCAGTGCAATTCTTTTATTATAGTTTTGTGAGTCGGCACAATTTTCATGATTTTTATTATTCTCAAATGAAAGATCAGTCAGAACTTGATACATTTTTGTTCCCAACGCCAGCACTCACTTTGACATTGAAACTCCTAGAATAACATAGTAAATGGGGATGGAAACCCCAGGTCCAATTGTAATACTTCGATCCAAACGCTATTGCTTTTTTTTATTTTTCATCGACTCCACTGCTTAAAAAAATGGCAACTTTCTCAATCGTGCGAACATTGCCTTAACTAGCAGTTGTGAGCATTGACCAGAAAGTCTCAAAAACTGAGATACCCAATAAACACAAAAAAGTCAGCGATTTTTGCAGAATATCAGCGTTTGAATTTGGACAATAACAAAAATGACCGTTTTTAACGTCATAGAAAAACAACAAAAGTCGCGTTTTTGCCTTTAGTTTTTATTTTTTTTAATCATCGTGGCAAGCCCAAAAGTCAACATTCACAGCACAATTCAGTCCTAGTCCTAGCTTAGCAGTGCTTTTCATTGCTCTTATTCGTTGCTCGGGCCGAGCGCTACAGCTTCTCGTTCTAGTGCATACTGACCTTGCCTCGATTTTCAACGTCACCACCGCACTGCATGCTGGGAAATAGCGACAATTTCTGACAGCGTTCGTTCCTTTCCCCACACATTTCATATTTATACTAAGTCCACAGCCACTCCGACCTACCACCGAAATTTCGCGCTTGTTGTGTTCTTCAGTGGTCGAAACTTCCAAAATATGCCGTGGTAGGTCGAGAAATTCATCCAGAGTCGAATCCCAAGGCTACTTCGTATCGTGGCGGCCATTTTTCCAGTTCAACGAGCAACGAGCCAAATTCGTAAACGAAGTACAACACCTAACTCGCTTCATCGAAAAAGTGGACTCTGAACTACTTTCAAGCTTAATGATGCTCATCAGGTAGCTACTAAAGATGAAAAATGGCTGTGAACTTACTAAAAATTGTAGATACACCATATTCGAGCCTTTATTGCAATTCAGCGAAGACAAAAGACAACGTCAGAGTGACGTTCCAGGTAAACTCGAGCATTCAGCGTTTTAGAACAGCATTACTTTCGATGGTAACCCAAAATATGGAGTCACGAAGTCGTATGGCTCGTTTATATGCAGAAAATCACTCAAAAACGTAAAATTCTCAGGACTCAATGGGTTAACTTAACTCTTTAGCGTTACAACAAGGAAGCAACAGCACTGGTGGTTCAGTGGTAGAATTCTCGCCTGCCACGCGGGAGGCCCGGGTTCGATTTCCGGCCAGTGCATTTCTTTTATTATTGTTTTGTGAGTCGGCTCAATTTTCATGATTTTTAATATTTTCAAATGAAAGATCAGTCAGAACGTGATGCATTTTTGTTCCCAAGATCACGAAATAGTATAGCATAGTAAATGCGGATGGAAACCCCAGGTCGAATTATAAAAAATCATGATAATTGCATTGCCGGTCCATACGATATTGCTTGTTTTTTTTTTTCATGCATGGGTGCCATCTAAACAATGTTTCTTGTTCCACTTACAGAAATCGTGTCACCTTAGTTCAAATCTGCCTGCGGAGTCAACCATCTTTGACACAAATGGTGAAATGATAATACACTATTGTTAGTGAGGAGATCAGAAGCATTCTGGGAGACGGCGTTAATTTATCTCATGTCGGTGCTACATCAAACTCGAAACGAGCAATAGCACTGGTGGTTCAGTGGTAGAATTCTCGCCTGCCACGCGGGAGGTCCGGGTTCGATTCCCGGCCAGTGCAATTCTTTTATTATTGTTTTGTGAGTCAGCTCAATTTTCATGATTTTTAGTATTTTCAAATGAAAGATCAGTCATAACGTGATGCATGTTTGTTCCCAAGATCACGAAATAGTATAGCATAGTAAATGCGGATGGAAACCCCAGGTCGAATTATAAAAAAAAATACATGATAATTGCATTGCCGGTCCATACGATATTGCTTGTTTTTTTTTTTCATGCATGGGTCCCATTTAAACAACGTTTCTTGTTCCTAAACAACCCGAGAAGCTAGGTGGTAGAGTGATATGGTAGGCTATGTAAGTCTAAGCCTAGCTGAGGTCACAGGTTCAATCTTGAGAGGGAATTTTAGATTTTCTTTTTTTACACTTAAAAACTTATTTACAAGTGTCGACATTACGTTATATAAGTTTCAATAAGGTGTCCGACCTCCTACTTCGTTCAGTCAGGGTAGAATTCTCGCCTGCCACGCGGGAGGTCCGGGTTCGATTCCCGGCCTGTGCAACTCTTTTACAAGTTGCCCAATTTTTTTCGAAACAGTCGAAAATAAACGAGGGTCATACGATGCACTAACATAGGCCTACATATGAAGTGAAAATATTCTTACACATGAATCTATCATACTGGAGCTCATAAAACACGTTAAAAGAAATAGCTGTCTCTGCCATTTCGACGGCCGAAGATATCAATGATACTATTCAAACTGGCCAATATGTTTCACGGAAGCGGATTAAGCGCTGGAATGTGACAGAAAGCATGGGATTCACACCAGTTAATATATTCAAGACTATAAATGTAAACATTCCTTTCTTGTGGGCCTCTTTTGCCGTAAAACCCACGGCCACCCGTTTCGAAGCGCGTTCCACTGTTCGGCTCAAGTTCCCGTTCTTCAGCGCTACAGCCACCGGTTCAACCGCCCCAACAACCTCTACAAGTGGCCCTTCAGTTACGGCAACAAGCTCCACACGTTCAGCCTCAAGCTACCAACACAGGGGCAAATATATTTTCCGCTATCCAGTTGGTGTCACATCGACTGGTTTTTCGCGTTTGTAGGGTAGGTGTTGCTGAGTGCATTTTTGAAATTATTTAGTCATGTTTGCGCCTCGCTGGTCGTGTACGAATACTGAACTAGGTTCAGTTGTCAATTAGGTGTTCGATAGGTTCGTTTGGCCATAGCTGAACTTTGGGCCTCTCGGGTCCGGCACAAATACTGAACTAGGTTCAGGTGCCAATAAGATGTGTTTGGCCATAGCTGAACTTTGTGTTCGGTGGAAATTCATTTACTTTGGGCCTCTCGGGTCGCGCACGAATACCGAACTAGGTTCGGGTGCCAATAAGGTGTGTTTGGCCATAGCTGAAACTTGTGTTCTGTGGCAATTCATTTCCTTTGGACCTCTCGGGTCGAGCACGAATACTGAACTGGGTTCAGGTGCCAATAAGTGGCCATACAGTGTAGCTGAACTTTCTGTTCAGTGGAAATTCATTTACTTTGGACCTCTCGGGCCGGGCACGAATACTGAACTAGGTTCAGGTGCCAATATTATGTGTTTAGCCATAGCTGACCTCTGTGTTCGATGGAATTTATTTACTTTGGGCCTCTCTGGCCAGGCACGAATACTGAACTTTTTTTAGGTGTCAACAAGGTGTGATGGCCATAGCTGAACTTTGTGTTCGGTTGAGTCTTATTTACGTTTGGGCCTATCTGGCCGGGCACGAACTCTGAACTAGGTTCAGGTGTCAATAAAATGTGTTTCATAATAAATGACCTCTGCGCATGTGTTCAGTGGAAGTTATTTCACTTTCGACTTCTTTGCCTGGACAAGCATACTGAACTAGGTTCAGGTGTCAATAAGGTGTGTTGGCAATGGCAAAACTCAGTGTTCGGTGGAAATTTGTTTACGTTTGGGCCTCCCTGACTGGGCACTGGGTTTGTTCAGGTGCCAATTAAGTATGTTTGGCAATATCTCAACTTGGCATTCGGTGGAAATTTATCTACGCTACTGTAAATTGATGTTTATTGAAATTCTCACTAAGGCCACTAAGAAACTTTGATATAAACTTAAATTACATAACATTGTATGCATATGACAATGCTACATTTAATAACTAATATATATACATAGCCCAAGCCTAACAGCGTCGCACTTTAAACAAGCTTAACTAAGTTTCACCTTAGTTAAAACTAAGGTGAAACTTAACTAAGGTGAAAGGTTGGAAGCACAACAATTAAGATTGACGAACGGGCTATTTTCAATTTTAGCAATTCTCAAAAACAGTATTACGCGACCGTCTGCACAGTACATTTTTATAGACCGTACAAAAGTTCACAAAAACAACTTTTCTCTGTCTAGAATAACTAGTACCACTAGTTTCCGAATAAAATACAGATTAGTTTGTCAAAAATTACCCGAGAAACTGATTTGAAAATCAAAAATTGCAAAAATACACAAACATATTTGCATAAGGCGATGCGAGTGAAGATTAAGTTGTGTTTATAGTACAGTTGAACTGTACTATAAAATCAGTCTTGTTTTGTTTACATAAAATCGCTTTTCAATCTATCTAATGAATGAACAAACACATAAAAATGGACAACACAATTTTCTTTCGAAAAAATTTATTCAAATCTCCATTAGTTTACGTTTAAAAGCAAAACGCGTACCATTTAATTATAAATGAATGGGTTAGTTTCTAGAGAAACTGTGGTGCTGCGTCGGTGGGGGTGAAGCACAAGAATTTGGTTTTATCAACAACCCCCACTAATTTCATTGAAACGTGACAAAAATATAGGCAACTTTCTAGTTACGAGTACACTGAAATCTGACGATGAACCGGGAACTTTTAAATGCGCACGCACACGATGCAACACTTGTCCTTTCATTCACAACGCCAACAAAATAACGGGACCTAAACGATCTATTAAAATCACTGATCGTTTTACATGCACCTCCGTTAATGTTATCTACTGCATAACATGTACTTTTTGCAAAAAGATATACATTGGCGAAACAGGGAGGAGACTGGGCGACCGTTTTCGAGAACATCTCCGAGACGTTGACAAAAATGACAAAGACGCATCCAAACCAGTCGCTCGTCATTTCAATCTTGCTAACCATTCTAAGCAACACATGACAATCTGTGGCGTTTCCCTACACCAGCGCAACACAGAAAGCCGTAAAAACTTAGAACAAAAAATCATCTTTCGAATCTGCACTCTCAAACCCCACGGAATTAACGAACGCTTTTCATTCAACTAATTTACATTTGTTTTTCACGTCACAAAATTTCCACCAATAGCGAAACTACACCTACTATATAAAACCACACACTACCCACAATCCCTTGATTCGCTCCGACGAAGGGCTAGCGCTCGAAACGTCAGCTTTCTCGAATCTTTTTACGGTGGCTAATTTACCTTATCGACTCAGTTGATAAAACCAAATTCTTCCATTAAATTATAACTCATCGAGTTTAAGCTTTCTTCGATGAAATTCAAGAGATCGATACAACTGAATTTAAGCACGTTTTAAAATCAATTCTCCAAAACTAACAATAACACTAATAAAAAGTCACTCACAGATTGATATCAACATAAATTCTCATCGAAAACTGTAATCTGTTTTACCTTTAAGTTCCTCGCTTGCTTGGAAATTCAAATCTCCGCTTCTGGTTCTGAAATCCGTAGGAAACAAACATCTCCCGCATTGATAAAAACGTAATACATGAAGTTCCTCGAAGCAAGATTTTATCCCTGAAAGCTTGTCTTTTTCCACTAAAGCGGCTTCTGAGTATCCCTTAATTAGTATCCCTGTCTTGAGTAGCAAACCGCGAAAAAATGCAGGAAAATAACAACTTTAATTCTCCGCTAGACAACGAAACAACTAAAGTGTTTACCGAGCTCACGGCTGTGTGGCCGCGCGAAAAACAAAGCCTTGCTTTCAAGATCCCGGATGTTGTTCCAACACGGCGGGCGGGCGGACGGACACGCGCCCGCGAAACATTCCGCTAGCCATGACCATGAAAAATGACGGCGTAGGTTCTATGAGTATGGAGCTGCGCAGCCAGGCCTTCGGCCTGGCACGTGCTCCGCTATTATCTATGGTATGTTAGGAGGTTTAACTATTCTATGTTACTGTAGTCTCATTTCTGTTTTTGAGTAAGATTAAATTATTATTTTTACTACAACTGTACCACCATTGAGTTCTTATGTTTAGTGCAACATCACTCTTCAGCAACAGTAAACTCCTGCGATCTCAACCATTCTAGCGAATAGTGAATTGGGTTAGCAATTATTTGATACCCAGTATATAGAACAAAAACATCAGCAGTATCTAAAGGGAACAGGTTAATTTGCATGGGAGATAGCACTCACAAGCTTCAAAAATGGAATTTAATCGAGACAGCAGGAGTTAGCTGTATTCCTGATAAACAAACTCTCACCCAATCAAAATAAACACAACACATGCACTGCATATTGTCCTCGACCCATGTCCACAACAGTACTATAAATCCACTTTCAGACCAATTTTCCTTCTCACAAAAATTAATGAAGGTAGGTTTGGGGGGGGGGGGGGGGGGGGGTGGACGGAAGGCCTGAGGATATTTTGGTACCCAGTCCCATAGCAGTTACAGCGACCCACAGCTCAAAACCCTAAACTGACCAGTACCAGCTCCCATTTATTTTATTTTAGGAAGACAGGGTACTAAGTACAAGTTAAATGGAAGCGACTAGGAACGAAAATGTCTCAACTTTAAATTTCGGGGCCATTGCCGGCATGCAATTCAACCTCTCCAGTCAAATCAGAAATTCCATCTCTCCCTCCCACATTGCTAAAATTTTGCAGTGCATCCTCCCCCGAGCTTCGCGAGGTTCTGCGAGACACGTATTTCTAGTTAAACTTGGGCCTCCCTGGCCGGGCAGGAATACTAATTCCGGCCCATGTATTAATTAGGTGTGTTTGGTGATAGTTTGAACTCACTGTTTAGTGGAAACTTGTTTACCCCTGCGCCTCTCTGGCCGGGGATGAATTCTGGATTACGTTCAGGTGTTAATTTGGTGTGTTTGGCGGTGGCTGAACTCAGTCTTTATTCCCTATTGGATTCATTTGTTTCTCTTTTCGTTCTTTATGGACCACACGCGCAGGGGGGCTTCCCACCTTTTCCACCAGTGAGTTTAATTGTCCCGGGGCTATCTAAAGCCCTTAGTGCCCGACTCTTGCAGTTGTTGCCGGGACTCTTACTCTCTACTGGTCCCCGGGGGACTCCCAGCTCTCGCCCGTCTTCTCTTCGGTGTCTTTTAGCCGTCACCCTAGCCTCAATGGGAGATTGTACCCAACTTAACCCCAATGGAAGCAGTCGCGTCTTTTCACGAACGGGTAATCCAATCGACAACCCTCCTGGGGACCTGTGATGTGGCATCAGTCCCGGATAGTGAACATGTTGGCGTGAATGAACTGCTTTGTGCTGCAGCAGGCACGACTCCCCCCCCCCCCCTGCCCCCATGGGTACATGACCCAAAGGGGACCACATGGAACAGCTAGGAATGCAATGTTAGGTTTGGGAGTAAGGTTTGGGAGTAAGGTTTGGGGAAGGATAGTGAGATATGGGTAAATGCGTCGCTTGAGTGGGAGGAGGCTGCGGGACTACGATCCCGGTACCTTGCGGAGTGATCCACCTCATTGTTCATACACAGAACAATGGGTCCAATCCTTTCCCAATTCTTAATCAGTGATCCGTGAAACAAAGGCCAGTCTTGATATACTACTATTCAAACTGGCCAATATGTTTCACGGAAGCGGATTAAGCGCTGGAATGTGACAGAAAGCATGGGATTCACACCAGTTAATATATTCAAGACTATAAATGTAAACATTCCCTTCTTGTGGGCCTCTTTTGCCGTAAAACCCACGGCCACTCGTTCGAGGCGTGTTCTCAGAAAATAGGGAGGGGGAGTCTGGGTTGGGTGGGGGTGCTTGTTTGTAGCTGGGAAGAGTCTATGGATTTTATATAATTTTTGAGCGCCCACCCACCCATCCCTTCGCGCGATATCCTTCCTGGCCTTTGCTCCGGATCCACCTCATTGTTCATACAAAGAACAATGGGTCCAATCCTTTCCCAATTCTTAATCAGTGATCCGTGAAACAAAGACCAGTTTGGATATACTACGATCCGTATCATTGTTGACTACAGAGTTGGCATATGCCCTTTCAATGTTAATAAGTGCGATGTTACTGACACGTTATTGCCCCATGGTGCTGCGGAGGTGAGTTTTCAATCTGCGCAACGCACTGAATGATCGTTCTGCAGAACACGATGTAGCAGGTATCACTACAAGGATATGTACCACATTAGAAAACTCTGGAAACATGAAATAGATCATTCTCGTGCATTGTCTCCAGCATTTCTGAAACAGTCATGTAGCCTAATCCGCGCACACAACGAAAACTCGCGTACATTTTCTGCTCAGCTTCCAGAATCTCGCCGTTGATTTTGTAAAATTTAGCAACGCGGAAGAAGCTTTCTTTATCAGGTCTTTCACTGTGACAGATATTTCCCAAAGCACAGAGTATTTCCTGGTAATTTCCGCTCAACCTGAGCTCAAGCTCGGACAGCACCTTGTCGATGGACGCATAGTAAGTGTTAATACGGTGGTGCGATTCCGGTGTCAGCTGCGTTTGTCTTTGCGCGTGTTCACCTACAAGGGCTTGAAGGCGGCGCGATGGCGTTTGCCTGGGTGCCCTGGCTTCTCGTAAGTCGAACTGAGAATTGGTCAGCCACTTCTTCATTTTCAGACCCATTGCTGGTGCTATCTGCCATACGCTGTTGAAACTTTCTTTACCCCGACACTGGCGTAGGGTCTGAATGGTCATGTCGGCATTTCTACGAGCGGAGATGACGTCGACCATCTTCCCCCTGAAGATATCGGCACAAACTATTAGTGTTGCTCAGGATTACTTTCAGCACACACAGTCCGAAGATAAACTCCAAGTCACAAATGGCGATCAATAAGGCTCTGCTCTCAGAGTAGACCTTTGTCTGAAGACAGCGTGAGCAGGGCTTTTACAACGCCGACTTCAGGTTAAAATAGAAAATATCTATCTCTTCGAAAAAAAAAACATGGAACCTTCTTTAAAACTGGCTTTACCCAATTTTCTCTTGCTGCCCAAAAAATCTGAGTTGCCCAAAATTTGGGGGGACTGCAGCATACGCAGGTTAGAATCTGAGACATATAATTTAATTCGCTGGAATAACAAAACTATAACGGGATTTTCACACACTTTGGATTATTCAATTCTCCCAGAGTATATGCATGCAGTTTAATAGTAGAAAAGTTAATCTCCAGAGCTTCCCAGTTGTTTGTGACACAAGTTGACCTAGCTTGTGACGCAACTAACACAAGATTGCGTATGGCGTAGAATAATCTGCTTTGACGTAAAGTAACAGCTGTAACAGTGATACAAACAATGGTCGTTCTATATGGATATTCAAATCATCGCCTAACACTGCCGTTATTGAGCACTAATCCATCTTGGCAACGTACCAGTATTGGGAAATATTACTGACGCAAGACAGGAGTCTAGAATATTCGTCTTTGATGTTTAAAGGGTCTTAAAATGATACAAAACAAACAATAGTTGTAACTCGAAGGTAAAAAACTCTACAGCCATTGAAAAATAAAATAATACAACTAACACATTTTTGCAATGTAATCTTCCTAACGTAAGGACCTAAACAATTCTTCTAAAGTAGCGTATTTACGGAGTTTGCCAATTTGTTTTGTAAATACCTTATTAACGGAATTAGTCGTCCTCACAAATAAGGCGGCCAGTGCAATGTCCTCAACAAACAAATTCCTATTCTTATTACGTAACCATGGAGACAAACAGAGCAGAATGGAAACAAACTGTTGCGTAAATCGGAAACTCGATTAAAACGCGCGCTTTTCAAGTGATTACGTCAGTTCCGCATTGCAGACTTCCGGTCTTTGGAATAAGCGACGCGTACAGAAAAAACTAAACGCTTTAAAGGAACGAATGATCAGAAGATTCAGCTTAGCGGTTTACGGTTTATTTTAAACAACAATTTTCTTACATAAGCCGCCTTTAACCATGAAAATATCGACCAGCAAGTACAGTAATTTTGCAAACAAATAGTGTGTCAGCAATCTGTAATTCATTCTAACTTTCTTCAGTTTTAAATAAGCGTCAAATAAAAGCAATAATAAACATTTTTTGCATAAAGTTTCTACAACAGCTTATATATAACTCAATAAATGCACCCATCTTGTTTCACAATCAGTACATTATGTTAAACAACTCAATACAAACCTTTTTCAGCACAAAACTTCATTCCCTACATAAAACTCCGAGTCAATAAGTTAGTGATTAGTCCGTCAAAACCGTCATTTGCCGACATGTTCTCAACAGTCAGAGAATTCCAGTAGTGAACGCTGAAATTACACTTCTGATGTCCAGTGGTCATCTCACATGGCAGTAAACTCTAACCAAAAAACTGCTTCCAAAATGTTACCATTTTCGTCTCCTTGAAAGTTCTTTGATCTTGTTTTCCCGCTTTTTCCGAGCGCTTTTCAATAGACGAAGTAGAATCTGTAGATTCCGTAGAACCGCTTAGCGCGTCTTCCCACGGCGTGCCTCGCAGTGTGGATCTCCCGCCGAAACAAAGTGATGTACTGATCGGTTGAAGCTGGATTAGAGCTTTCTGGGTTCTTGACCTCTTATGACTTTCTCCGGTATATCTTCTGCGGGACGTTTTCTTGCTTTCTTTGGATGGAACCGAAACTGGAGCAGGTGAATGCACTTGGGATTGTTGCTGCAGTGAGCGAAAGTCTAAATCAAGGATATCAGCATGAGCTTGAGTTTGAGATGATCCGTGCTCTTTACTGGAATCCAATGTTGGCATGTGCTGTTCCATTGAAATCCGCATTGATTGTTGTATAGCCTCTTAGCTTACTGGTATAACGGTGTATGCTGAAGAAACTCTTTCCACTTGAATGTCGGTATAGATCTGAAAAGCATAAAATCACAACCCTTTATGCTCCCGTCTGTTGATCTCTATTGTAATGTATGCTAGCGCAGGGCTCGGACGTGCTTTGGATTTTAAATGCTTTCTTAAATAAAAGGGACAGACAGTCATTTATTAGCTTACAAAATTAATTTTGCACTTCATTATAGAGACTGACTATGAATCAGCATAAATTACTGAAGTAAATTGACTTGTTGTCGTGTTTTGTTTCAGACGACTGCACAAGAAGAAAAGACGAAGCTTTTCTCATTGACTGATTTTATACAATTACCAAGGATCTAGCTTTACCCTAAACACGGAAACGAAAAATAATAAAGGCAGGCATAAAAAAAAAGAAAACTGCTCTTAAAAATATTGTTTACTTCCTGGCTATTTGTTTGAGCGTGTTTGAGATAGTTCTCTGATTTTATAATACAGTGTGAATATTCGGGTTTACAAAGAACATCTTCCCTTTGTTCGTAAAAAACGTGGTTGTGTTCCCCAGTGGCGTAGTTTGACAGAATAAAAACTTCAAAATTGTCCAAAAAGCGCTTGAGAAATCGAGATAAATGTCGTGCACTTGTTATTTGGAGTTGAATTTTTTTTTTCAGTTAGTTTGACACTACGTGAGGCTTACATTTTTAAAAGCACTCATAACCTCACTTGTTATAATCATAATGAAGCCCAAAATGGAGACGAAGGTTATTTTTATTCTTACAACTGAAAGACTACAAAGTTTTTACAAAATGACATATTATCTTAACGACACTTTTTGCGCTACCAAAAATAGAAAGATCCTAGCAGCCAAAAAGGCGCGCGGTATTACTGGTGCTTTTCTGTCCACTAGCTTTTAAGTTTTCCTGTACCACAAACTAAGCTATCCTGATGGCGTTTTAAATCTTTTCCAATTTTTGTGTAAGCTGCGTTTACTTCAGTCTTAAAGTCATCGCGACTGAGATTTTATTCTGTTATTTTTATGATGCGTCGATACTGTTTTTGCACTTGGTGCAGTTAGAAAATCGGTTGATTGTGAAAAGCGACTTCGTGCATTGACACTGTGAATCTCAAAACATTTTCAGACAAAACTTCTTTACAAATCAACAATAAGTCTGCAGAGCTGATCACGAACGACCAAATCTACACATAAAGTACACAAGCGAGATTAACTTTAAAAAAACTACAAGAAAGTAATTGCTACTAGTTATATTAAGATTTGGTTCTTGACACACCCAAGTTTTATATGGCAGTTGTCATTTTTTACAGTGTTATTATCGTTCATTTGGGTACTGAAAATACGGTTTTAAAGCTGCATTTTCAGTTTTCAAGAGAAAAATTTCCAACGCAACGCCATGTATTTAAACAGTTTGGTAATAAATTATTTGACTATCTAGTCTAAGTATATCGATGACCTTGTTTACGAAATCAAATTGCGTGCAAGACAAAGCGAGCCATCTATCCTTTTTGTTTTTCTCATTAAACTCAGACGGAATCAATTTTTTCAGACATCTGAAATAGTTAATTTAGAAAAAGGTAATATATTAGTTTTGTGATACCGATATCACGAACAGCAATGAAGTCTCACAAAGAAACCCCGAGAATATTCGTTGTAGACATAACCTGGAGTGACCCGGAGTGTGCCGAAACTTCCTTGTACGTGATGCTCAACTCGTTCTAGAAGATTCCAGTTTTAAAAGGAGCTCTGGCTAAAGAAAATACGTTCTTATTTGAATGATGTGAATAGTACAGATATAATCATCATATCCTCATTGTGTGATAGCGAGGCTTGAATACAGTCTGTTAGATTACTAGATACTGGTAGATATCGTTTCGTTATCACTGAACCCTTGTCGCGTGTCCACGTGGACGGATCCCGGAATATTCTGGATATATGTGAACAATGGCGCGGAAATCATAATCAAGTGGTAGTTTCTCCTACCCCCAGGCTTCGGAAATTGCAAGCCACTTACTGCAAATGTCTGCATGTTAATTACCCGGCCTGTTAAATCGATAAAATCGATGATCGATGAAATCGATATCAATCAATATCAATCGATGCCAATTAATCGATTGATATTGGAAATCGATGATCAATCGATGATGTATCTTTTTGTGATAATTCGATTGACCATCGATTTTCAATAAAATCGATTAATTAATAACATAACAAGACTTACACTGAAAACAGCTTTTGAAGTCGCCAAGGGAAGCGACTAAATCCCTCTGTAGGTGACCAAGTATCTTGACCAGACATTGTGTTCGGAATTTTGTTGCACGAGCTCGGAGAAAACACGCAAAAATCGATAAAATCGATCATCTGCGGGACATTTTTTGTGATTATCGATTGATCATCGATTGGCCGATATCAATCGATATCAATGAACTAATTTTATCGATTGATATCGATTGATCGATTGGATTTCCGATGATCGATTGTTATGGATTTAACAGGCCAGGTAATTAACATGGAAGCGATTTGCGGTGTCGTTTCTTCGTCGAATAAGGAAATCGGTCAAGCTCGTAAGCATACATATGTTCTACTAGATGATATTAATATTTAACAGTGAGTATTTGAGAATATCTAGTTAACTGTTTGACTTTCCTGATCAAAAGTAGAAAATAAAAAACATTTCCATGTAGTTGTTTTCTCCATTGGCGTTTACTCTTACTAATTCGACGCTTAAATAGGCGCCCGCAGATCGCGGAGGAGTGGCTCTCTGTAAGCATATGCGCTACTGGATGCTATATTTAACAGTGAGCATTTGACAATATTTAGCTAAACACCTGTTTTACTTTAAGGATCAAAAAAAACATTCCCATGTTATTTTTTTATAAAGACTAAAACAACATTACCGGAAGGTGAGTCTGAGTGAGTCGTCTCACAGAGCGAGTTGGACAAAGATCTGTGAGAGGACTTTCGCGCTTGTTGGCGGGGTGGAGGGGGGGGGGGGGGGGAGGTGTGGATATTCATGGAAAACGTGCCGCTAAATACAGTGTTCGTATGGGGAATCTAGTGTCAAATAATTTCGGTAAAATTTGAATTTTCCAATATTTATAGAGCCTTCAAATTTGATGAGTAAAATCTTATTCCTAGTACTGATAGTAACTTTTTAATTCATAAATATTGGAAAATTCAAATTTTACCGAAATTAATTGACCCTAAATTCTCCATACAAACACCGTATTTGGAGGCATGTTGCCCTGAGCGTGAAGTACTCTATGTAACATGTAAAAAGCTTTACAACTGCGATAAAACGCGCCAAATAAACGGGCAAGTGAAAGATGAATTATAACTTTCTCTTGCTCGAAGTTTCGATCGTTGCTTTAATTTGTGCTGTCGCAGACAATTATTTCCCTGCTTCCCCCGCAAAAAGAGCATGGCTCCTCGAGATATTTCACCTGGAAGCAAAATATCCACCAGAACGACGATAAGCGGACCTATTTCAGCATTAAAATGGCAGTGGATAATTAAAGCTTGTTTCTAAGCTGACACAATCGAAATAAGGAACAGTCAGCAAGGAGTGAAGCTGAACAAAATTTCCCAAGCAGATTCGGCTTAAAATGTTGCAAAACAAACAGCTCGGCACTATCAGAGGCACTGATCATATTTCAGGATTTCGTGCATAGAGTCAAGTCAAAACTAACAAGTTAATACTATTTTGTATAGTATAATAAACAGTATAACGGGAAAGCTATACTACTGGCTTTTGCATGTATATCACTGTATATCACGACCTAAAGCGCAGTTGGACTCAAACGCTAAAACAAAATTTAATACATAGTGAAATATTTGTTGATGGAAGTGAAAAGGCAAAGAAAAATCATACAAAAAGGCCACATTTAAACGTACCTGCTTTACGTCTGTTCTTCTCTTGCGATGAAATTTCCTCGAGCATGCACAAAAATACTGACTTCTTTCGCAAGCGACTGTCCACTAAATTTTTAAGCTGTCAAATTCTGAATCATTTTAAAACACAGCACCAGTCGTTAGGAGTTTTGCAAACGTTATTTATGCACGATAAGCAAATATACTAAATATTTGTGACAAATGTTGAAACTGTTATGCATAAAACAGCGCCAGTTAAACAAAACCAACGCCTACGCATTTTTGCTTATCAACTTACGTTGAGAAATAAGCGCGAGCTGTGTCGCCACCTGGGCATGTTTCTTCTATATGTCATCTATTAAAACTTCAAACCTGCAAGAAAAATGCGAGCGCATCTAAATTCCATCTTGATAACGCATCTAAGGAGGGGCACAGGTGCCTCCACCCCCGGCCATATTCTACAAACACAAGACGATCAGGTACGAAACATCGACTCATGTTGGAGATTGTTTGATCTAGTGGCAGACCTTGCTCAGCAGAGTCGGAAAATCTAAGATGTTTTACTGAAATAAAATATAAAACGGGAGCTGACCAGTACAAGTTTTTTTGTTTTTAATTTTAACAATTTTTCTTCTAGTCAATGCCAGTCTTCATCAAATCAATTCTTGATAAACCCTGATGAAGGTCATGGTCAGCCGAAATGTCGGCAATCTGAAGTAAAATATAAGAAATTCGTTGTTCTGTTCAGCTTCCATTTTATATTTAACATATCATATGTCTAGCAAAAACAAGGCCCGAAAGGCTGAACATTTTGTTTATTAGGTGCGGTTACATGGGGCACTTTTACCTTGGTAAATGACCCTTTCACCGCGGGAAACTGCATTTAGTGAGTGTGACAGACATTTCCCTCGGTAAATTTAAATATCCATGGGTACATCAAAGAGATGACACGAATCGCCACGACATTCAACGTGGTAAGTTGCATTGGTGTTTTGATGCCCAAGGTACAAGAGCCAATCACGAAGGTCCGTTTGACGTCAACACGTAACCGCAAAGGAAAAGTGATTCACTGAATAGCGTGACATTTTTTTTACCGTGGCAAATCGCAAATCGCGAGTAACCGCTGGTTAAATGAAAACTGTTTTCTATTAAGTAGAAACATTTTACCTCGTGTTTGGCGCACAATTTTGGTTAAACGTTTCGCAAAGTGCCTTGAAAAATGCAAGAATATGCTTAAAGGCCCACCTTCACCCAAAAGACCTTGCGGTCGTTTGTTTTTGTTTTGAAATGCTCCATTGTTCATATTCATGATCTGATTGGTTGAACGCATTCAAGCATGAATTTCGTGTTACACGAAATTACACGAAATTCAGCACAGAAAGAGATCACGGCGCGCACAGCATTTTGGGTGAAGGTGGGCCTTAAAGGTGGCTGAACACAGTTTCACTGTACCTATGCGTCATTCATTGTCATTTTAATACTACTAACGTCTGGGCGCCCAAACTTGGTGAGGCATACGATTAAGCAACATGCTATATTTTTTATATTTTTGTTGAGCTTTTAGGGTGTTGCCATGGCAACACGATGGATTGTAAATGAGCCTGCAATATTTGGTTTCGTTTATTTTCAGAAAATCTAGTCGTTAGATTTTGTCCATCATTTGTCTTCAGTAAACTCGTAAAAATATTCGCATGTTAACACTAGTCTCATGTAATTTTTACAGAGGGATCTTCCGTAATTTGTGGTTTAATATGTTTGCGTTTTGTAAAAATATCTTCTGTTAAATTTCAAATTTCTGATGGCAGGTGAGTTCGGCATATTCGGAACCATTATTGTGCCAAATTTCGTGAAATTCTAACCAGTGGTTCCGTAGAAATCAGCACATTTCCGAGGAAAGTCGCTAAAATATCCAGTCACAATTTTTTGGTCAACTGCGCATGCGTTGCATTTGACTGGGTTCTCATTCTCGTCCCCAGAGCCTTCGTTTCGTTTGGTCAGCGGAAAAAACGAAGGGCTCTGGTAACAGTGCCTTCCGGATGTCGTAAAATCCACGACATCCGTTAGCGCATGCCTAATGCATTAATGTACTATCGCGCTTGCTCAATGCCAGAAACCGGGAATAAAAAAAAAACTTCCGTGTGTATATTCTCGTCCCCAGAGCCCTCGTTTCGTTTGGTTGAGCTCTGGAGACGAGAATGACGTTGTGTGTGTGGAATGGCGTTCGAAAGGACTGTACAAGACTTACAATTACAGGAAAACATCGGGCTGAAAAAGAAAGAAGAAAAGCTTTACGTGCTTCTGTTATTTAGAAGAAAGATTGTCTTTGTATTTTGCCTACTGGTTTTAGAAATTCCTCGTTAAGTCAACCGATTTCTTTCGTTTGGGAGCTATCTATTTATCGTTTCGCCACTGAAAGCTATCATATCCCACCAAATCAGTTGATGGGACAGCAAAGTTTGTTGATGAGCACGCTGTGGTCATTGATTTGGCTTATTTCATCGAACAGTGGTAAGAAATATCGAGGAATTTTTGTTTTGCATTCGTTTCATGTTATATTAATTGGGCTTCGAGTAACCTTCGTTTCCCTTGATTTGTATTTCAAGTTGTAGCCGCAAAGAGTACTACCGTAATAAAGAAAATATAACTTGCTTAGGGGCGACCATTAGAAATGTTGGGAGGAGGGGGGGGGGGGGGGGGGGGGGGGTGACAATTTTACCAAAAAAAAAATCCTGCAAAGGAAAATTGCCTGAGACAAAATTCCTGCAAGCAGTTGACCATAAAAAAGTAAAATCTTGCAAGCTAACTGGATATATACATATCAAAGGAATATGTTTGAAAAAAATTATAAAAGCGCTTTTGAAACTAAATGTTCAGACGTTTCGGGACTTCTGTCCCTTCCTCAGTGAATAACCGTTAACTGAAAACGCGCGTCAGCTATTTAAATGTTCCAAATGCCACCATGTCGCAACATTGTGGATAAAACCAAAGTCAATGTTCATGCCCTGTGGTTGGAGGGTTTGGCATTTGAAAATTAGACGACACTCCGCACTGCGTCTCATCGTGGTACTTTTAAAACCTGTTGTAATCACGGTCACCATCATGTCATCGGTTGTGTGTCCGGGAGATGAGAAGTGTTTAGCGACCGGCAGATCTGCTTTCTTTCGTACCGATCTGAGATGCTCGCAGAATTTGTCGCCGAGCCTACCTCCAGTTTCGCTGATGTAACACAGAGTACATGTACGACAGGCAATGATGTAGACGAGGTTGCTGGTCGTACATGTGAACTTCTGTCGATTGTCAGCGGCCCACCAGGAGTGTTGATCAGGGCCGCTGAATTGGTGTAGGCGCAGTTCTTGCAACGTGGACGGCGAGAGGGAAAGGTTCCATTAGAGTCATCCCCCGTATTCGAGTTGCATTGAAGATTGCTGTGGACCAAGGAGTCTTTTAAGTTGGAGTCGCGACGGTACGCACCGAGGACTCGCAAGCTACGAAAGATTTCCATCGTCTCAGGATCAGATTTGTGGATTTCAAAGTTTTTCGTAAGGATGTTCTTGGCACAGCTGTTGGTAGGGTTGTAGGTAAGTATTAGGGGGATGACTTCTTTGTCGGTGCTTGCATCGTCAGATGGTCGCATTGCTTACAATGCGAAAATGTAATCAAATTGCCCATAATACATTTTGTTTGCCCCCAAATTTTGCATAAACTATTGTTTTGAAATGCTCTTGTCCTTCTAAGAGAATTTACAAACAACAGTTTATGCAAAATTTGTGGGGCAAACAAAGTGTATTATGGGCAATTCGAAAATAAATAATACACTATTCGCACTGCATATATTACGAACAACGCTATAAAATCTACCACCATGAATAAATTACCCCATTGCTGCTCAACTACAGAAGCGGTATACGACGTTGAACAGTACGCGAGATTATAACCACAGTTCTACTTAAGAAGATACGTCGAGTGAAAGGTTCTGAAATGGCCGCAGAGCAACGACCGCGAGATGTGCAATATCCTCAGGCAATCGAACCTCAAGCCGAACCAGCGCCGCTGGTAGTAGCGCCAAACCAGCCGCCTCCGGCTGAGCGACAGGAGCAACCTCAGCCTGCAGGACGAGTAGAAGGGGAAAGAGAGGGAAACGTCGAACTAGAGGTAATTTAAGACACGTGGAATTTACATTTTCTCATTCTGTTAGTTGTTTACATAGTCGTTAAAATTCGTGTTTCTGACCGAGAAGAACTCGTTTCACTGCGCTTGTTTAGTCCTGGTTTGCTGTGCTGCATTCAGTCATTGTTTGGAGAGTTAAAATGTTGTATTCTTATCCTTCGCGGTTGTTTCGTTAACTTTATCCTCGTATAAGTTTTGTCTCCTCGTTCGTTATCGTCGATACATTATGTTAATACATTTATAATTATGGAATATTCTCCAGGTTGTATTCAGTAGTTTTAAAGGTCGGCGTAGTGGTATTTATTTATATTCCTGTGGTTTCACTTAGATTCGAGTAGGCGTTTAGCCCACTCAGTATTTATTCCGATAAATTAAGTGTGGTCGCGGTCGACCAATAAGTTAAGTGTGGTCGCGGTCGACCAATAAATTAAGTGTGGTCGCGGTCGACCAATGATTAAGCGTGGTCGCGGTCGATCGATAAATTAAGTGTTGTCGCGGTCGACTAATAACTTGAGTGTGGTCGCGCTCGACTAATAAATTAAGTGTGGTCGCGGTCGACTAATACGTTAAGTGTGGTCGCTGTCGACTGAATGTAAGGGTGGTCGCGGTCGACCAATAGATTAAGTGTGGTCGCGGTCGACCAATAAATTGAGTGTGGTCGCGGTCCACCAATAAATTAAGTGTGGTCGCGGTCGACCAGTAGATTAAGTGTGGTCGCGGTCGACCAATGGATTAAGTGTGGTCGCGGTCGACCAATAAAGTCTGGTCGCTGTCGACCGAATGTAATTGGGGTCGCGGTCGACCAATAAATTAAGTATGGTCGCGGTCGACCAATAAATTAAGTGTGGTCGTGGTCGACTACTGACATCAAATGTGGTCGCTGTCGACCGAATGTAAGTATGGTCGCGGTCGACCGAATGTAAGTGTGGTCGCGGTCGACTAATACATTAAGTGTGGTCGCGGTCGACCAATAAAAGTGTCGTCGCGGTCGACCAGTAAAAGTGTGGTCGGGGTCGACCACGAACAATTGACAGGGCCCGAGTGGACTGAGAGAACTGTATGGCAAGTGTCTTAGTGCGCATTTTGTGTTTTGTAGAACCTGAAGAGAGAGCTCCAAACTTTGAAAAAGAGTATGGAGGATATGACAAAACCTACGGTGGCGACGCTAAGGAAGAAGGCTATGGATTACACGCACAGGCCGCTGACTGATTTCAATAAATTTGAAGCCCTGGAGATGCTGGAAAATTTGGAACATGGGGCAAGAGACAGCCGGGATGAGAAGGCAGAGTACTACCGTGTCGCCTGCCAGACGGCGAGAATAAAGATTGATTACCCCAAGGAACATTTCAGGTCCCTTTTGTCACGCCTCCTGGGGGACAAGGATCACCAGACGGTATTTGAGGCGGTCGCGAAGGTGGAGAAATCCATGGCCAAATGGCGAGGTTCCGGCGAGCAATGGCGAGGCCCCGGTGGGCAATGGCGAGGCTCCGGCGACCGCATGAGTACATCCTACGGCGGGTGGCCCAGGAGGAATGGACCGGGCCCCAGGTGTTACTACTGTGATAGGGTGGGCCACATCGCGGCTAATTGCTTTAATAAGAGGAGAGATCAGCGCCCGGGCCCTTATCGCCGGTACCAGCCGACGAAAAATGAGGCTCCAAAAGACCAATAGGGAGCGCACAACGATGGGATTGGGACATAGCGTCTATTTCTAAATGATAATAATGTTTAGACGATCATGTAGTGCCGTAACATATTTAAGAGAATTAAATAATCTAGGACCGACTGAATACTCCTGTGTGATAATAGCATGTGTGGATCTAATAAAGGAGGAAACCCTCAGTGATTGTGCAAACTAATATATGTTGTATTTTGTATGATTTTACCCCCACGCTTTACTTGTCATGGGAATCGGGGGAAAGAGACTCGGGGAGCTCTCTAGATTGCCTGGTACGTTGTCATGGCAATAAATAATTTCGGTTTTGTTCATTAATTTATGAGCTTCACATAATAACGCTCTGCGCAGCCACGGGGAGATGGGAGTTTTGAAAACTGGCTTCAAAACAGCCTCCCGGTCATACTGGGTCGGAACTGCCGTCTCTCCGCTGGTTTGCACGGGACTTCTTTGTTTCTCGTTAAATTATTCATCTTCGTTCTATTGCTATCGTTTATTGTAGGCAATATACTGGTGTTGGGAAAAGGATAAGGATTTCGATATGGTTGTCATAAACGAGGGAACCAAGAGAAATGACATACGTTGGGTGAATTTCATGGGAGATCCCGTGCCAACCAGTGGAGAGACGGTGGTAAAAAGGGAGCTGGAGAAAACGGCCCTTTTAGTGGGAAAAGGGGAACTAATAGGAGAAGTGGACCAATTGGTCTTCAGAGACCCCAATAGCTTTGTCGCGGGCGAATTACACGAACATGCGGCACAATGGGCGAATATTGCTGCAACAGCGCCGATCGAAAACCGTGTCGAGGTATTAGAATGGATCGAGAGAAAGGTATCGATTTTCTCCTTTTTTCAACACTTTAAAGGAACTTTCAAAGGAGAGAACTATGATTTGGACTGCCCACCTAGTAGGTCATTTCGCAATAATGTCTCGTGCAAATCGTTTGGTGAGTTTATTCGGAAAACTCTCCTGGCTCGTCTAAAGACTGGGGCCATATCGTTACTGGGGAAAGTTGGGCAAACAGAGGCCCCGCATATCGTGCTACCGCTGACCGTCGAGCCCACAAAGCCTCGACTGTGTCAGGACGCGCGATACTTGAATTTGTGGATGCAAGACAAACCTTTCTCTTTGGATAAAATCACGGATCTGCCCCGGTACGTTCCGAAGGACTCCTTCCAGACTGTGCTGGACGACAAATCCGGCTACGATCATCTCCTCCTAACTGAAGATAGTCGCACTTATTTTGGCATTCAGTGGGGCGGATGGTATTTTGTTTATAACACGCTTCCATTTGGGTGGAAAATTTCTCCTTATATTTATCATTCCACGGGCTTAATGGCGTCTAACTACTTTCGGTCCCTCGGAATACCATGTTCCCTTTATATTGACGACCGGCATAATGGTGAGCTCCAAGTACCATTAGACGGTGGCGCGTACGCGGGCCTGGAAAGTTCTGAACAGAGGCATTTCGCCGCGGCCAAGTCAGCAATCTTTCTAGTGGCCTTTTATCTGGTTCGGCTAGGCTATTTTTTAGGTCTGGCAAAGTCCACGTTGATTCCCCAAAAGATCGTCTCATACCTGGGTTTTCTCGTGGACTCTAGTAGAGAAGTATTCCATTTGAAGGCAGACAAACAGAGGAAGTTTGTTGAATTGATAAAAGCTATTTTGGCAAGTCGCTGGGTCCTGGTTAAGACTCTGCAGCGGATAACGGGAAAATGCGTCTCGTTTTCACTGGTGGTGCCCGGAGCAAGGCTGTTCACAAGGGAAATGAATGCGGCAATTTCGATTGGTCTGCGTAAAATGAAACCAGTGCACGTTCAAGGCGCACTCCGGGAGGAGATTGCGCACTGGTTATTCCTTGAACAGTGGGATCAACCCATAGGGTGGCGAGAGGAGAGGCATTTACAAGTGAAGCTCGCATCAGATGCCTCTCAGTCTGGTTGGGGTGGGGTCATCCTATCACCGTTTACACAAGAAGCGTCTGACTATTGGACAGAAGAGGAGGTGGGTCTGGATACCTCGACTAAGGAGGCCCTAGCAGTTGACCATGTGCTGCGCGCATTTACTAATCATGTAACTAATGCGCGAGTTGACATAATGGTTGACAACCAAGCCGTAGTACATGTTTGGAATCACCAAGGGGGTCGCAGTCTTTCATTAAACAAGGCAATTAAAAAACTGTTCTTTACTACAACAGAACTGAATATATTACTGCGTTTGTCGTATGTTTCCACCCATTTGAATCCAGCTGACTCCCCCTCGCGAAGATTATCGCACCTTGATGTGAAACTAGCTCCCCGGGTATGGCGCATGGTACAACAGCAATTTGGAGGTCCCGATGGCCACTCCTGCGATCTCATGGCCCTAGATTCCAATGCCATGACTGACAAGACAGGCACGCCTTTGCCACACTTCACGCCATACCCTTCTCCAGGATCATTGGGTGTTAATGTGTTTGCACAAGATCTTACGCGGTTTCCGTCGGTGATGCAGAACCCGTACGTGTTTCCCCCGAGTGAACTGGTAGGCCCGGTTTGGAGGTATCTCAGGTCCTGTGGGCAGCCCTGCACGATGGTGGTGATTGATAGCTACCCCAGACAATTCTGGTGGCCTTTGTTAGAGGGATCTGCACAGAGGAGAAGCCGGCTTGTGAGGCGTAGCGACGCAGCTACTTTACTCTACCCCTCAAAGGAGGGTTGGCTCCCTGGAACGTCGGCCCGAGGGGACATTTGGGCCTTCCGCGTGGTATTTTAGAGAACTGTAATATAATGATTATGAGACATCGGGCGATACGAGAAACATGATTTTCTATGTCGTATAGAATAGGAGGTGCTCAGAACTGAATTACTTACTAATAAAACCTGATATAATCGTGATAACCGTTTCTTTGTTTGTGTCATAGGATCTACCGATAATAGCCAAGTTGTTTACCCCTTCCGTTAGGTGCCCAGTATGCGCTCATGCCAATGATCAGGATTTTCGTTATTGCCAGCGATGTGGCTACAATAGACGAGTTCGGTTCCCTAGCGCGGCGAAGAAGAAGGATATAAATCTCGAACGAATTGAACAGAGGTTGCAGCAATTATGGAATTTTGACCGTGCGACGAGTTATACTAAGCAAAAGGACTCTTTGAAACAGGAATTAGAGGCTTTTCTGTCGGCGCTCCCAGGCTACGTTACCTTGGAAACCGTAACACCCCGGGATATATGTCGCTTTCTTGTCTACAAAGACAAGGATGGGAAGACCCAGGTGCACCGCAACGCTTGTGAATTTCTGGGGAAAAGAGGGAGGTTTCACTGTGGGTGCCCGACACATCTTTCTTACAAAACGGTGGACTCCTATATAGGAAAACTAAGGGCGATATTCCACGCGATGGGAAGAGATGGGGATTGGGACAAACGTTTATGTTTAGGTAATCCGGCGGCTGACAAATCAGTTAAAGATTACTTGAAATTAGTCTCCGCTGAACAACTGCAGGCACGGATAACCCCCAAGCAGGCGACGCCATTTTTTGTAGATAAACTGGCACAACTGTCTGTGTATTTGGAAACGAAGCTACAAGAGACAGACAGGGCGAGGGTCATTGATCGCTTTGTCCTAGCCCGCGATCAAGCTTACTTCAAGCTGGCATTTTTTAGCGGGGACAGACCGGGAGATCTGGGGCAAGTGAAGGTCCCAGAAATTTTGCGGTTCCCGAATAATGATGGCTTCTTATTCAATCACATTTGGGGCAAGACTCTTCGAGATGGCGATCAAAACGTTTTTGGAGTCAGACGGAACCCACAGAAGGAGATATGTCCGATAAGGGGGATTGAGCGCTATCTGGAGATAGCTAGGGAGATACGCATTGACCTTACGCGGGGCTACCTCTTCCGTCCTATCACGCCTGACCTTGGCGTCCGAGTTGGGCCCCTATCCTCGTCCGCAGCTGAGGCGCGCTTAAAAGTCTACCTAACGGACATGAAAGCTGATGACGGGGAAACGTTGCATGGTTTCAGGGCGGGGTGCGCAATCACCCTCGCATTGACTGGATCGGATCTCGCCGAAATCATGGACCATGTAGGCTGGTCAAACAGACACACGGCGCTTTACTATATGCAACTGGCAAAGGTCCTGAATCCCGCCGGAGCGTCGGCGAGGCTCGCTTCAGGGTCTCACGAGGGGCCGGTCAATGCCTGGCAGGATATCAACGAACTCAAACGTTTCGTCTGCGCCTTTCCACCGGTGCAAGCCCAAGGACATAAAAGGGGACGGGAAGATGCGGCTTGTTACAGTAACGGTTAAATTAACGAGTGAGTCACGATTTAGGTTTGGGGGATTTTGTGAGGAGTAAGGGGGAATTGGCGTCTGGGCTTATACCGCGGAATAGCCTGGGAGGACGCTAGGGGATTATATTTGGCCCGAGCTGCAACCGATGGCTCCCTTGGCGGAATATCTTTAGGTGTGGGAGAGGAAGCCATCGGTTGGTTGTAGTTTATAATAGTAACAAGACTATATAGGCCAGGAGCCGAATTTATTCCCCAATCTCAATGCGATGTGACAATGGATGCGGTGCAGAATAGGTTACTATTCGCACTGCATATATTACGAACAACGCTATAAAATCTACCACCATGAATAAATTACCCCATTGCTGCTCAACTACAGAAGCGGAGGGAGTGTTGTAATGGAGCGATGTGACAAACATCATCGGACCTAGGACGGCAGTAGGACAGGGACGGGTATGTCAAGCGCCCTCCCACCCTCCCAATCTGAATCGCACTGTGACCATTGTCAGGTCGCCGAATTTATTCCCCAATCTCAATGCGATGTGACAATGGATGCGGTGCAGAATAGGTTACTGTTGCTCTTCCACACTTTTCTCGCTGCTACGTTTGCGAAACCTCACTTAAATTAATTGCATGTCAGACAATTATATACAAGTAATAGCACTGGTGGTTCAGTGGTAGAATTCTCCCCTGCCACGCGGGAGGCCCGGGTTCGATTCCCGGCCGGTGCAATTCTCTTTTTTTTAAGTTTTGTGAGTCGGCTCAATTTACAAGATTTTAAATATTTTCAAATGAAAGATCAGTCAGAACTTGATGCCTTTTTTGTTCCCAAGGTCACGAAATAGTATAGCATACTAAATGCGGATGAAACCCCGGGTCCAATTTTTATAATCAACATGATGATTACATTGCCGGTCTATACGCTATGCGTTTTTTTTTTTTTCATGCATGGGGTGCCATTTTAACAAGGTTTCTTGTTCCACTTACAGAAAACGTGTCATTTTAGTTCAAATCTGCCTGCGGAGTCAACCATCTTTGATACAAAAGGTGATAGGTTAGTGAGGAGATCAGAAGCATTCTCGGAGACCTAAATTCACTTTATGTCGGTGCTACATCAAAGTCCATTCAAGCAATAGCACTGGTGGTTCAGTGGTAGAATTCTCGCCTGCCACGCGGGAGGCTCGGGTTCGATTCCCGACCAGTGCAATGCGTCTATTATAATTTTGCGAGTCGACTCAATTTTCATGATTTTTGATATTCTGAAATGAAGATAGATCAATCACAGAATTTGATACATTGTTGTTCCGCCATAAGATCACGAAATAGTATAGCATAGTAAATGCAGATGGAAACCCCAGGTCCAATTTTTATAATCCACATGATGATTATAACGGCGATCCATTCGCTATTGCTTTTTTCATTTTTCGATGCAATGGGATGCTATTTAAACAACGTTTCTTGTTTCGCTTTAATACAGTAATCGTGCGTGTCACCTGCGGAGTCAACCATCTTTGACATAAAAGGTGATATGATAACACATAGGGCATAGTACTTTAGGTCCTTCCAGGTTTTTCAAACCATTACTGTTCTCTCAACATAAAATTTTGATTTTTAAATAGCCAACTGGTTTACCTCCTGCCAGTTGGGATTTTTAAAATGTTATGTTATATTTGAATATTTTTTTTTTATTTAGTGTCCCCAATTAGTGCTCGCGCGCTAAATACCTTGACACTTAAATAAAGTGATTATTATTATTATTGAAAGCAATAATAAACATTTTTTACATAAAGTTTCTACAACAGCTTATATACAACTCAATAAATGTACCCATCTGGTGTCACAATCAGTACATTATGTTAAACAACTCAATACAAACGTTTTTCAGCACATAACTTCATTCCCTGCGTAAAACTTCGAGTCAATAAGTCAGTGATTTGATAGTCTTTCAAAACCCTCATTTGCCGACATATTCTCAACAGTCAGAGAATTCCAGTAGTGGACGCTGAAATTACATTAATGTCCAGTTGTCATCTCACATGGCAGTAAACTCTAACCAAAAAACTGCTTCCAAAATGTTACCATTTTCGTCTCCTTGAAAGTTCTTTGATCACGTTTTCCCGCTTTTTCCGAGCGCTTTTCAATAGACGATGTAGAATCTGTAGATTCCGTAGAACCGCATAGCGCGTCTTCCCACGGCGTGCCTCGCAGTGTGGATCTCCTGCCGAAACAAAGTGAAGTACTGATCGGTTGAAGCTGGATTAGAGCTTTCTGGGTTTTTGACCTCTTATGACTTTCTCTGGTATATCTTCTGCGGGACGTTTTCTTGCTTTCTTTGGATGGAACCGAAACTGCAGCAGGTGAATGCACTTGGGATTGTTGCTGCAGTGAGCGAAAGTCTAAATCTAGGATATCAGCATGAGCTTGAGTTTGAGATGATCCGTGCTCTTCACTGGAATCCGATGTTGGTATGTGCTGTTCCATTGAAATCCGCATTGATTGTTTATAGCCTCTTAGCTTACTGGTATAACGGTGTACGCTGAAGAAACTCTCTCCAATTGAGTGTTGGTATAGATCTGAAAAGCATAAATCACAACCCTTTATACTCCCGTCTGTTGATCTCTATTGTAATGTATGCTAGCGCGGGGCTCGGACGTGCTTTGGATTTTAAATGCTTTCTTAAATAAAAGGGACAGACAGTCATCAATTAGCTTACAAAATTAATTTTGCACTTCATTGAAGCACTGACCATGAATCAGCACAAATTACAAAAGTAAATTGACTTGTTGGCGTGTTTTGTTTCAGACGACTGCACAAGAAGAAAAGACGAAGCTTTTCTCATTGACTGATTTTAGACAATATGCGGTCAAGGATCTAGCTTTATACTAAACACGGAAACGAAACACAATAAAGGCAGGCATGGAAAATATTGTTTGCTTCCTGGCTATTTGTTTGAGCGTGTTTGAGTTAGTTCTCTGATTTTATAATGCGGTGTGAATATTCGGGTTTGCAAAGAACATTTTCCCTTTGTTCGTAACGTGGTTCTGTTCCCCAGTGGCGTTGTTTGACAGAATAGAAACTTCAAAATTGTCCAAAAAGCGCTTGAGGAATCGAGATAATTGTCATGCATTTGTTATTTGGAGGTGAAAATTTTTCAGTTAGTTTGACACTACGTGAGGGTTACAATTTTAAAAGCATTCATAACCTCACTTGTTATAATCATAATGAAGCCCAAAAATGGAGACGAAGGTTAGTTTATTTTTACAACTGAAAGACTCTACAAAGTTGCGTTTTTACAAGTTGACATGTTTTCTTAACGACGCTTTTTCCGCTACCAAAAATAGAAAGATCCTTGCAGCCAAAAAGGCGCGCGGTATTACTGGTGCTTTCCTGTCCACTAACTTTTAAGTTTTCCTGTACCACAAACTAAGCTATCTGATGGCCCTTTAAATCGTTTCCAATTTTTGGGTAAGCTGCGTTTACTTCAGTCTTAAAGTCATTGCGACTGAGATTTTATTCTGTTATTTTTATGATGCGTCGATACTGTTTTTGCACTTGGTACAGTTAGAAAGTCGGTTGATTGTGAAAAGCGATTTCGTGCATTGACACTGAATCTCAAAACATTTTCAGACCAAATCTACACATAAAGTACACAAGCGAGATTAACTTAAAAAATACTACGAGAAAGTAATTGTTACTAGTTATATTAAGATTTGGTTCTTGACACACCCAAGTTTTATATGGCAGTTGTTATTTTTTACAGTGTTATTATCGTTCATTTGGGTACTGAAAATACGGTTTTAAAGCTGCATTTTCAGTTTTCAAGAGAAACATTTCCAACGTAACGCCATGTATTTAAACAGTTTGGTAATAAATTATTTGACTATCTAGTCTAAGTATTTTTTCGATGACATTTGTTTGCGAAATCAAATTGCGTGGGAAAACTTCGCAGACGGAATCAACTTTTTCAGACATCTAAAATTTACGAAAAAGGTAATATATTAGCTTTGTGATACCGATATCACGAACATCAATGAATTGCTGAAGTCTCACAAAAAACAAACGGAACTATTCGTTGTAGACATAACCTGGAGTGACCCGGAGTGTGCCGAAACATTAACTAAAAACCCTGTACGTGATGATCAACTCGTTCTAGAAAATTCCAGTTTTTAAAGGAGCTCTGGATGAAAGAAATCCGTTCTTATTTGAATGATGTGAATAGCCCATTTCGAAAAATACCGTAATAGCGGAGCACTTGCCAGGCCGAAGGCCTGGCTGCGCAGCTCCATACTCAAAACCGGTGCCGTGATTTTTCATGGTCATGGCTAGCGGAATGTTTCGCGGGCGCGTATGTGCCCGCCCGTGTTGGACAACATCCGGGATCTTAGCAATTTTGTTTTTCGCGCGGCCACACAGCCGTGAGCTCGGTAAACACTTTAGTTGTTTTCTTGTGTCTAGCGGAGAATTAAACTCGTTATTTTTCTGCATTTTTTCGCGGTTTGCTACTCAAGACAGGGATACTAATTAAGGTTACAGTGTACCTTCAGATCGAAAATTTATTGAAAATTTTTTTTTGGCGTTAAAATAAAGTTTACAGAATGAACCTTATCCAAAAAAAAAAATATCGAAAAATAGTGAAAATTGACGGAGAAATGACGGTATAACTTTTGTGGGCGGAGTTTGTTTATTAAGCGATATGTTTTTTTAAGCGCCGTTTACTCAAAGTTAATTTTTCGCTTGTTGGGGACACTTTAAAGAGCTACAACTCAAAGGGAATTTGTTCGATTTTCCTTAAATTTGGACAGAAGCTAGGCTAACATAGAATCAACAAAAACGTGTCGGCGAATTTCTTAATTCCGAAAACTTTTTCGTCAAGGGGCATATCCGTGCGATCATTCCAATTTTTTTTCTCCCCTTTTCGAAAATATTCTGTAACTTTTCACTGCAATTGAATAAGGAAAATCGCCGACACGTTTTTTTCGCGCTTCGTGTCCGGAAACCCGAGAACAAATCAAATTAGCAAAATATAATAATCGCTTTGAGTTATAGCGTTTTAAAGCTGATTCGGACGTTCGAATTTAGACGTCGTAAAAAATTCGACAATTCATTTTATTACCAAATGGTTTCCATATTTAGATAGCCAGCTCTATAAGCTTTAATTTGATATCTGGGTTTAAGTATATTAAGTGTAATCTTAAGACGCTAGAGCTGTTATACTGGAGACACCCCCGAAGGTACACTGTAACCTTAAGGTATACTCAGAAGCCGCTTTAGTGGAAAAAGACGAGCTTTCAGGGATAAAATCTTGCTTCGAGGAACTTCATGTATTACGTTTTTATCAATGCGGGAGATGTTTGTTTTCTACGGATTTCAGAACCAGAAGCGGAGATTTGAATTTCCAAGCAAGCGAGGAACTTAAAGGTAAAACAGATTACAGTTTTCGATGAGAATTCATGTTGATATCAATCTGTGAGTGACTTTTTATTAGTGTTATTGTTAGTTTTGGAGAATTGATTTTAAAACGTGCCTAAATTTAGTTGTATCGATCTCTTGAATTTCATCGAAGAAAGCTTGCATATTTGAACTGGATGAGCTATAATTAAATGGTACGCGTTTTGCTTTTAAACGTAAACTAAAATGGAGATTTGAATAAATTTTTTCGAAAGAAGATTGTGTTGTCCATTTTTATGCGTTCGTTCATTCATTAGATAGATTGAAAAGCGATTTTATGTAAACAAAACAAGACTTTGATTTTATAGTACAGTTCTATCTTCACTCGCATCGCCTTATGCAAATATGTTTGTGTATTTTTGCAATTTTTGATTTTCAAATCAGTTTCTCGGGCAATTTTTGACAAACATAAACTGTATTTTATTCGGAAACTAGTGGTACTATTTATTCTAGACAGAGAAAAGTTGTTTTTGTGAACTTTGTACGGTCTATAAAAATGTACTGTGCAGACGGTCGCGTAATACTGTTTTTGAGAATTGCTAAAATTGAAAATAGCCCGTTCGTCAATCTTAATTCTTGTGCTTCCAACCTTTCACCTTAGTTAAGTTTCACCTTAGTTAAGTTTCACCTTAGTTAAGCTTGTTCAAAGTGCGACGCTCTTAGGCTTGGGCTATGTATATATTAATCTTTTATGTGCAGGCTCAGCCTCAGACTCCTTTGTTAGAATGGTACAATGGAATTCAGAGTACATGTAGGAACGCTAGGACGTAGCATTGTGTGTTTGTACGCAAATCAGTGGCTGTGTTTTCACGAGGCGGTTTTTCTCGCTTAACATTCCTGTAGGTAATTTGTTTACTGACCGCGTTAAGCAGCTTAAATAATTTATGCGTTTTCACGGACAGAACTTTATTCATTTTTCTTATACCATGCGCGATATATTTTCTTTTGTTAAAACAATAGAAAATTAGAACACAAAAGAACGACAATACAATGCCCTTCTTTGTTGTTTAATTGCCGACAAGCTTAAGCGACCTGGTTTGGTGGCTTAAATTTAATGAGAATTCTATTGTAGTTCGCCGACTCGCTTAACTTTAAGCGAGTTGGACAAGCAACTGTTTTCACGAGATTTGCGACTGTCACTCGCTCAGCGACTTGAAAAATCGCTCGTGAAAACACGGCCAGTGCACCGTATGCAAATTGCCAAGAAGTTGAAGCATAGCATGTACAGTTCGTGCTCAAAACACTGAAAGAAATTAGAAAAATCAGGCTTACATCAAGCACCACCCAAACCTGCACTTTAAAGAGTATTATGGTATTTTTCGAAGTGGCCTATAGTGCAGATATAATCGTCATCTCCTCATTGTGTGGTGGCGAGGCTTAAATTAATTCCGGACACGCGTGTCTGTCCGCGTGGACGGATCCCGGAATATTTTGGATATATGCAGAAAAATGGCGCGGAAATCATAATCACGTGGTAAGTTCCTCCCACCCCCAGGCTTCGGAAATTGCAAGCCACTTACTGCGGTGTCATTTCTTTGTCGAGTTAGGAAATCGGTCACAACATGCAAGCTCGTAAGCATACATATGTTCTACTAGATGCTATTAATATTTAACAGTGAGTATTTGAGAATATCTAGTTAAGCATCTGTTTTACTTTCCTGATAAAAAGTAGAGAATAAAAAACATTTCCATGTAGTAGTTTCTTCCATTGGCGTTTACATTTGCTGCTAATTCGACGCTTAATTTATCTAATGATAAACTTTTGCTAACAGTAGGCGCCCGCAGATCGCGGAGAAGTGGCTCTCGGTAAGAATATGCGCTACTGGATGCTATATTTTTAACAGTAAGCATTTTACAATATTTAGCTAAACACCTGTTTTACTTTCCGGATCAAAGAATTAGAAAACAAAACATTCCCACGTTAATTTTTATAAAGACTAAAACAACATAACAGGAAGGTGAGTCTGAGAAGCTGTCTTAAAAAGCGCGATCTGAAATCCCGTCGAAATCCATGGACAAATTTACAGACAACGGTATGGAAAATTAAAACTGCAATGCTTTCTAAGACAGCTACATCCCTCAAATTTGATGAGTAAAATCTTATTCCTAGTACTGATACTAAGTTTTTAATTCATAAATATTGGAAAATTCAAATTTTACCGAAATTAATTGACACTAAATTCCCCATACAGACACCGTATTTGGCGACATGTTGCCCTGATTTAGCCCCAACAAGCGTGAAGTCCTCTATGTAACATGTAAAAAGCTTTTCAACTGCGATAAAACGAGCCAAATAAACGGGCAAGTGAAAGATGAATTATAACTTTCTCTTGCTCGAAGTTTCGATCGTTGCTTTAATTTGTGCTGTCGCAGACAATTATTCCCCTGCTTCCCCCGCAAAAAGAGAATGTCCAAAATGGCTCCTCAAGATATTTCACCTGGAAACAAAATCTCCACTAGAAAGGCGATAAGCCAACCTATTTCAGCTATTAAAATGGCAGTGGATAATTAAAGCTTGTTTCTAAGCTGACACAATCGAAAGAAGGAACAGTAAGCAGGGAGTGAAGCTGAACCAAAATTCTTAAGCAGATTCGGCTTAAGGTGGTTCGATACAGTTTTCTGGAGACCATACCAACATTTTTCAATCGGCTTTTAAGCGATCTTCTCCAAGTCAGATCAACGTGAAATTTTCACCACTAACTTGTTTTGAATTGAAGTTTGGCAAAATGTATTTTCTGGTAAAATCGATATTACCATGATAACGATAAACAAGAAACTTAGAAATCAGTCAAAGTGAAATTAAGCGCGTTTAAGATCTCGCATTGAAAATCCCACATAGACATCTTAAAATATAGTATATGGCATATATATTTTGAAAGAATAAAAAAATTCTGTATGTTTGAATTAAAATAAATCGCAAGAACATTTTAAACCGTACTTTTTGTATACAAGTAATATATGAACCATGAGATTAACACTGGTTTCGTGAAATTACTTCCAAATAGTGTCATAATGTAGCTTCATGTTATGTTTGCACGCCAGGAAAGTTTTGTGTACTTTCTCCTTTGCGATCTTGAGAACTATCATTTTTCCTAACATCGCTCTGTGTGTAATTTTTGGGTAGTTTTCGATTTCGATCGATTTTACGAAAATCTCAGAAACGGCTCGATGGATTGTTTTAAAAAAATCACCACGTATGCTTGGTGATGTGAAAAATATTATCTCAAAGTTTCATTGACATTGATTTATTAGAACACCTTGAAATTTAAAGATGAAGACGACGTTCAAAGTGGCCGATAGTTGGCGTTACAAATTCGGCATAGTTGTTAACTTATGCTAATGATTTCAAATCAATGCGCACCACATTCCTCCATGATTAATACATTTCATTGTAATCTGCTTTGCATCTATTACACGCAAATCGTGCCTCGCGCGTGTTTGTTAACGTTAGGATCATGTGCACTATATTAAGCCTATCATTACATAACTATTATTATTTAACGTTCCTGAGTACATGTAAAAACCTAGAATTATTGCATTTGTGACTGATAGAAACTTTTAACAACATAGCCCGGTGCAACATTTAGTGTTGTCTTTCTTCAAAAACATTGATTATTTTACAAAGGATTTTTTTGTCCTTTGTCACTCGTGCTGGTGCTTTTTCTGCTGCTAGTCCTGATTTCTTTCCTGATTCCCATCCTGAGGTCTCTTTTTATGATTATTTTGCGCAATTAATGCCCTTTTGCGTTTCAAAGACGTTTTCACAGCAGGCATTTTGAACGTAAAAGAAAACAGTTGCAAAGAAATTTGCATCATAGAGCATACAATGGAATGTATTTATCACTGAGGAATGTAGCGCGCATTTTTTTAATAAACACGCGCGAGGCACGATTTGCGTGTAATAGATGCAAAGCAGATTACAATGAAATGTATTAATCATGGAGGAATGTGGTGCGCATTGATTTGAAATCATTAGCATAAGTTAACAACTATGCCGAATTTGTAACGCCAACTATCGGCCACTTTGAACGTCGTCTTCATCTTTAAATTTCAAGGTGTTCTAATAAATCAATGTCAATGAAACTTTGAGATAATATTTTTCACATCACCAAGCATACGTGGTGGTTTTTTTGAAACAATCCATCGAGCCGTTTCTGAGATTTTCGCAAAATCGATCGAAATCGAAAACTACCCAAAAATTACACACAGAGCGATGTTAGGAAAAATGGTAGTTCTCAAGATCGCAAAGGAGAAAGTACACAAAACTTTCCTGGCGTGCAAACATAACATGAAGCTACATTATGACACTATTTGGAAGTAATTTCACGAAACCAGTGTTAATCTCATGGTTCATATATTACTTGTATACAAAAAGTACGGTTTAAAATGTTCTTGCGATTTATTTTAATTCAAACATACAGAATTTTTTTATTCTTTCAAAATATATATGCCATATACCATATTTTAAGATGTCTATGTGGGATTTTCAATGCGAGATCTTAAACGCGCTTAATTTCACTTTGACTGATTTCTAAGTTTCTTGTTTATCGTTGTCATGGTAATATCGATTTTACCAGAAAATACATTTTGCCAAACTTCAATTCAAAACAAGTTAGTGGTGAAAATTTCACGTTGATCTGACTTGGAGAAGATCGCTTAAAAGCCGATTGAAAAATGTTGGTATGGTCTCCAGAAAACTGTATCGAACCACCTTAAAATGTTGCAAAACAAACAGCACTTTGGAGGCACTGATCATATTTCAGGATTTCATGCATAGAGTCAAGTTAAATTAGTACTATTTGTATAATATAATAAACAGTATAACAGGAAAGCTTTACTACTGGCTTTTGCATGTATATCACTATATGTCACGACCTAAAGCGCAGTCGGACTCAAACGCTAATACAAAATGTAATACATGCATTATGGTAAAAGATTTGCTGATGAAAGTAAAAAGGCAAAGAAAAATCATACAAAAAGGCCACATTTTTAAAAACGTACCCGCCTTACGTCTGTTCTTCTCTTGCGATGAAATTTCCTCGAGCATGCACCAAAATACTGACTTCTTTCGCAAGCGACTGTCCACTAAATTTTTAAGCTGTCAAATCCTGAACCATTTTAAATTACACAGCGCCAGTCGTTAGAAGTTTTGCAAACGTTATTTATGCAGTATAAGCAAATATGCTAAATGCTTGTGACAAATGTTCAAACTATTATGCATAAAACAGCGCCAGTTAAACAAATCCAACGCCTACGCATTTTTGCTTATCAACTTAATATGTTGGGAAATAAGCGAGCTGTGTCGCCACCTGGTCATGTTTTATATATATATATATATATATATATATATATATATATATATATATATATATCATCTATTAAAACGTCAAACGCGTAAGAAAAACGCGAGCGCATCTAAATTCCATCTAAGGAGGGGCACAGATGCCCCCACCCCGGCAATATTCTACACACACGAAGGTTTAAACTACGATGTTACGAAACATCGACTAATGTTGGAGTTTGTTTGATGTAATGGCAGACCTTGCTCAGCAGAGTCGCAAAATCTAAGATGTATAACTGAAATAAAATACAAAACGGAAGCTGACCAGTACAACTTTTTTTCGTTTTTAATTTTAACAATAATTCAGCTGGTCCCAGAGCTGGTCCATACCAGTCTGATGAAGGTAATGGTCAGCCGAAATGTCGGCAATCTGAAGTAAAATCAGATATAAGAAATTCGTTGTTCTGTTCAGCTTCCATTTTATAATTTACATATCACATGTCTAGCAAAAAGAAGGCCCGAAAGGATGAACATTTTGTTTAATAGGTGCGGTTACACGGGGTACCATTACTGTTCTCTCAACATAAATTTTTTTTTTTGATATTCTCTTCAACCCACTGACAACAGAACCGCCCGAAACCGCCCATACACGACTCCACTGCTTTAAACAGAATGGCAACTTTCTCAATCGTGCGAACATTGCCTTAACTAGCAGTTGTGAGCATTGACTAGAAAATCCCAAAAACTGAGATACCCAATAAACACAAAAAAGTCAGCGATTTTTGCAGAATATCAGCGTTTGAATTTGGACAATAACAAAAATGACCGTTTTTAACGTCATAGAAAAACAACAAAAGTCGCGGTTTTGCCTTTAGTTTTTATTTATTTAAATCATCGTGGCAAACCCAAAAGTCAACATTCACAGCACAATTCAGTCCTAGTCCTAGCTTAGCAGTGATTTTCATTGCTCTTATTCGTTGCTCGGGCCGAGCGCTACAGCTTCTCGTTCTAGTGCATACTGACCTTGCCTCGATTTTCAACCTCACCACCGCACTGCATGTTGAGAAATAGCCACAATTTCTGACAGCGTTCGTTTCTTTCCCCACACATTACATATTTATACTAAGTCCACAGCCACTCCGACCTACAACCGAAATTTCGCGCTTGTTGTGTTCTTCAGTGGTCGCAACTTCCAAAATATGCCGTGGTAGGTCGAGAAATTCATTCAGAGTCGAATCCCAAGGCTACTTCGTTTCGTGGCGGCCATTTTTCCAGTTCAACGGGCAACGAGCCAAATTCGTAAACGAAGTACAACACCTAACTCGCTTTATCGAAAAAGTGGACTCTGAACAACTTTCAAGCTTAATGATGCTCATCAGGTAGCTACTAAAGATGAAAAATGGCTGTGAACTTACCAAAAATTGTAGACTAGATACACCTTATTCGAGCTTTTATTGCAATTGAACGAAGCAAAATGACAACGTCAGAATGACGTTCCAGGTAAACTCGAGCCTTCAGTGTTTTAGAACAGCAGTACTTTCGATGGTAACCCAAAATATGGAGTCACGAAATCGTATGGCTCGTTTATATGCAGAAAATCACTCAAAAACGTAAAATTCTCAGGAGTCAATGGGTTGAGTTAGCGCTTTAGCGCTACATCAAGCAAGCAACAGCACTGGTGGTTCAGTGGTAGAATTTTCGCCTGCCATGCCGGAGGCCCGGGTTTGATTCCCGGCCAGTGCATTTCTTTTATTATTGTTTTGTAAGTCGGCTCAATTTTCATGATTTTTAATATTTTCAAATGAAAGATCAGTCAGAACGTGATGCATTTTTGTTCCCAAGATCACGAAATAGTATAGCATAGTAAATGCGGATGGAAACCCCAGGTCCAATTATAAAAAAATACATGATAATTGCATTGCCGGTCCAGACGATATTGCTTGTTTTTTTTTTTCATGCATGGGTGCCATCTAAACAACGTTTCTTGTTCCACTTACAGAAATCGTGTCACCTTAGTTCAAATCTGCCTGCGGAGTCAACCATCTTTGACACAAATGGTGATATGATAATACACTATTGGTTAGTGAGGAGATCAGAAGCATTCTGGGAGACGGCGCTAATTTATCTCGTGTCAGTGCTACATCAAACTCGAAACAAGCCATAGCACTGGTGGTTCAGTGGTAGAATTCTCGCCTGCCACACGGGAGGCCCGGGTTCGATTCCCGGCCAGTGCAATTCCTTTATTATAGTTTTGTGAGTCGGCACAATTGTCATGACTTTTAATATTCTCAAATGAAAGATCAGTCAGAACTTGATACATTTTTGTTCCCAACGCCAGCACTCACTTTCACATTGAAACTCCTCGAATAACATAGTAAATGCGGATGGAAACCGCAGGTCCAATTTTTGTAATTCACATGAGGATTATAAACGCCGATCCATACGCTATTGCTTTTTTCATCTTTCATCGACTCCACTGCTTTAAAAAATGGCAACTTTCTCAATCGTGCGAACATTGCCTTAACTAGCAGTTGTGAGCATTGACTAGAAAGTCCCAAAAACTGAGATACCCAATAAACACAAAAAAGTCAGCGATTTTTGCAGAATATCAGCGTTTGAATTTGGACAACAACAAAAATGACCGTTTTTAACGTCATAGAAAAACAAGAAAAGTCACGTTTTTGCCTTTAGTTTTTATTTATTTAAATCATCGTGGCAAACCCAAAAGTCAACATTCACAGCACAATTCAGTCCTAGTCCTAGCTTAGCAGCGATTTTCATTGCTCTTATTCGTTGCTCGGGCCGAGCGCTACAGCTTCTCGTTCTAGTGCATACTGACCTTGTCTCGATTTTCAACCTCACCACCGCACTGCATGTTGAGAAATAGCCACAATTTCTGACAGCGTTCGTTTCTTTCCCCACACATTACATATTTATACTAAGTCCACAGCCACTCCGACCTACAACCGAAATTTCGCGCTTGTTGTGTTCTTCAGTGGTCGCAACTTCCAAAATATGCCGTGGTAGGTCGAGAAATTCATTCAGAGTCGAATCCCAAGGCTACTTCGTTTCGTGGCGGCCATTTTTCCAGTTCAACGAGCAACGAGCCAAATTCGTAAACGAAGTGCAACACCTAACTCGCTTTATCGAAAAAGTGGACTCTGAACAACTTTCAAGCTTAATGATGCTCATCAGGTAGCTACTAAAGATGAAAAATGGCTGTGAACTTACCAAAAATTGTAGACTAGATACACCTTATTCGAGCTTTTATTGCAATTGAACGAAGCAAAATGACAACGTCAGAATGACGTTCCAGGTAAACTCGAGCCTTCAGTGTTTTAGAACAGCAGTACTTTCGATGGTAACCCAAAATATGGAGTCACGAAATCGTATGGCTCGTTTATATGCAGAAAATCCCTCAAAAACGTAAAATTCTCAGGAGTCAATGGGTTGAGTTAGCGCTTTAGCGCTACATCAAGCAAGCAACAGCACTGGTGGTTCAGTGGTAGAATTCTCGCCTGCCACGCGGGAGGCCCGGGTTCGATTCCCGGCCAGTGCATTTCTTTTATTATTGTTTTGTGAGTCCGATCAATTTTCATGATTTTTAATATTTTCAAATGAAAGATCAGTCAGAACGTGATGCATTTTTGTTCCCAAGATCACGAAATAGTATAGCATAGTAAATGCGGATGGAAACCCCAGGTCCAATTATAAAAAAATACATGATAATTGCATTGCCGGTCCAGACGATATTGCTTGGTTTTTTTTTTCATGCATGGCTGCCATCTAAACAACGTTTCTTGTTCCACTTACAGAAATCGTGTCACCTTAGTTCAAATCTGCCTGCGGAGTCAACCATCTTTGACACAAATGGTGATATGATAATACACTATTGGTTAGTGAGGAGATCAGTAGCATTCTGGGAGACGGCGTTAATTTATCTCGTATCAGTGCTACATCAAACTCGAAACAAGCAATAGCACTGGTGGTTCAGTGGTAGAATTCTCGCCTGCCACGCGGGAGGCCCGGGTTCGATTCCCGGCCAGTGCAATTCTTTTATTATAGTTTTGTGAGTCGGCACAATTTTCATGATTTTTAATATTCTCAAATGAAAGATCAGTCAGAACTTGATACATTTTTGTTCCCAACGCCAGCACTCACTTTCACATTGAAACTCCTCGAATAACATAGTAAATGCGAATGGAAACCCCAGGTCCAATTTTTATAATCACATGAAGATTATAAACGCCGATCCATACGCTATTGCTTTTTTCATTTTTCATCGACTCCACTGCTTTAAAAAATGGCAACTTTCTCAATCGTGCGAACATTGCCTTAACTAGCAGTTGTGAGCGTTGACTAGAAAGTCCCAAAAACTGAGATACCCAATAAACACAAAAAAGTCAGCGATTTTTGCAGAATATCAGCGTTTGAATTTGGACAACAACAAAAATGACCGTTTTTAACGTCATAGAAAAACAAGAAAAGTCACGTTTTTGCCTTAAGTTTTTATTTATTTAAATCATCATGGCAAACCCAAAAGTCAACATACACAGCACAATTCAGTCCTTGTCCTAGCGTGGCATTGATTTTCATTGCTCTTATTCGTTGCTCGGGCCGAGCGCTACAGCTTCTCGTTCTAGTGCATACTGACCTTGCCTCGATTTTCAACGTCACCACCGCACTGCATGCTGGGAAATAGCGACAATTTCTGACAGCGTTCGTTCCTTTCCCCACACATTTCATATTTATACTAAGTCCACATCCACTCCGACCTACCACCGAAATTTCGAGCTTGTTGTGTTCTTCAGTGGTCGCAACTTCCAAAATATGCCGTGGTAGGTCGAGAAATTCATCCAGAGTCGCATCCCAAGGCTACTTCGTATCGTGGCAGCCATTTTTCCAGTTCAACGAGCAACGAGCCAAATTCGTAAACGAAGTACAACACCTAACTCGCTTCATCGAAAAAGTGGACTCTGAACTACTTTCAAGCTTAATGATGCTCATCAGGTAGCTACTAAAGATGAAAAATGGCTGTGAACTTACTAAAAATTGTAGATACACCATATTCGAGCCTTTATTGCAATTCAGCGAAGACAGAAGACAACGTCAGAGTGACGTTCCAGGTAAACTCGAGCATTCAGCGTTTTAGAACAGCATTACTTTCGATGGTTACCCAAAATATGGAGTCACGAAGTCGTATGGCTCGTTTATATGCAGAAAATCCCTCAAAAACGTAAAATTCTCAGGACTCAATGGCTTAACTTAACGCTTTAGCGTTACATCAAGGAAGCAACAGCACTGGTGGTTCAGTGGTAGAATTCTCGCCTGCCACGCGGGAGGCCCGGGTTCGATTCCCTGCCAGTGCGTTTCTTTTATTATTGTTCTGTGAGTCGGCTCAATTTTCATGATTTTTAATATTTTCAAATGAAAGATCAGTTATAACGTGATGCATGTTTGTTCCTAAGATTACGAAATAGTATAGCATAGTAAATGCGGATGGAAACCCCAGGTCCAATTATAAAAAAATTCATGATAATTGCATTGCCGGTCCATACGATATTGCTTTTTTTTTTTTTAATGCATTGGCACCATCTAAACAACGTTTCTTGTTCCACTTACAGAAATCGTGTCACCTTAGTTCAAATCTGCCTGCGGATTCAACCATCTTTGACACAAATGGTGATATGATAATACACTATTGGTAGTGAGGAGATCAGAAGCATTCTGGGAGACGGCGTTAATTTATCTCGTGTCAGTGCTACATCAAACTCGAAACAAGCAATATAGCACTGGTTGTTCAGTGGTAGAATTCTCGCCTGCCACGCGGGAGGCCCGGGTTCGATTCCCGGCCAGTGCATTTCTTTTATTATTGATTTGTGAGTCGGCTCAATTTTCATGATTTTTAATATTTTCAAATGAAAGATCAGTCAGAACTTGATACATTTTTGTTCCTAACGCCAGCACTCGCTTTCACATTGAAACTCCTCGAATAACATAGTAAATGCGGATGGAAAACCCAGGTCCAATTTTTGTAATTCACATGATGATTATAAACGCCGATCCATACGCTATTGCTTTTTTAATTATTATTTTTAATGCATTGGGACGCTATTTAAACAACGTTTCTTGTTTCACTTTAATACAGCAATCGTGCGTGTTACCTGCGGAGTCAACCATCTTTGACATAAAAGGTGATATGATAACACATAGGGCATAGTACTTTAGGTACTTCCAGGTTTTTCAAACCATTACTGTTCTCTCACCAGAAAATTTTGATTTTTATATTCTCTTTAACCCACTGACAAGGCAATGGTAATAGACCTCAGTGGGGTTAACAAGTGCCACCAATGTTATCCTCGAAAATGCTGGGAAATGCCTACCGTCAATCCAAAGGCTCTGCCATTGAAGTCGTATGTCACACGTCCCCGTCATCGTAGCCCCTGGGAATGCTTCGGCAGCTGAGTGACAGCGGCGAGAGGCGAGTGTTCGGCGCCTCTAAATAACCGGAACCCGTGTGCTAAGGGAAGGAAAACCCCTACAGAAAACCACTGGCCCTCCAGGTTGGGGGTTGGGCTAGGGGCCAACAACCTCACCCCGTAAAAAATATACTAGTTACGGAAACCGCAATTATTTACCCAAATCCACAGGGTCCTATGGGAATTTCAAGCTAAGCAACGGCGCTTGGCATTATGACGGCTCCTAGTGAAAGCCCGCCACGGGAAGCTATGAGCTCAAGGAGGAGTTTTCTTGGGCCCAAATCAATGATACGACTTGCAACATGGAACGTTCGCACAATGTTCGAAACTGGTAAGACGGCACAGGTTACGAAGGAGATGACAAGATATGACCTAGACATCCTTGGTGTAAGTGAATGCAGATGGACTGGTTCGGGTAGAAAAACGACAGGAGATGGTTTTACAATCCTGTTTTCGGGAAAAGAAAACACACATACGAGTGGTGTTGCTCTTATCATCAGCAGAAGTGCAGAAAAGACCGTTATTGAATGGGAGCCTGTCAGCGACAGAATCATCAGAGCAAGATTCCACTCCAAATACTGTAAACGCACTATCCTACAGTGTTATGCCTCTACAAACGAGGCGGAGGATGAGGTAAAAGATGATTGGTATGAACAACTCCAATACGAGGTTGCCAGAGTCCCTCAACATGATATGCTTTTGATAATGGGAGATATTAATGCCAAAGTTGGCTCGGACAACAGCAACTGTGAAGCTGCTATGGGAAAGCATGGCTGTGGAAGTATCAATGATAATGGTGAAAGATTAGTTGATTTTTGCCTGAACAATAACTGTATAATAGGGGGTACAATCTTCCCCCACAAGAACATTCACAAACTTACCTGGAGATCCCTTGACGGTCGTACAATCAACCAGATCGATCACTTAATTATAAACAAGAAATGGAGGAGATCATTAATGGACGTTAAAGTTTTTCGGGGTGCTGACGTAAACAGCGACCACTACATGCTATTTGCAAAAATTAAACTCAAACTGATGGTCGCAAACACCAATAAGCAACGCAGGAAAGTGTTTGATATCAACCGCCTAAAACTGCACGAGGTCTGGAAAACCTTTAGCTTAGAACTTAAGAACAGGTTCGCTATACTCGCCACTCTTGAAGATGTCACAGATCAGGGTTCAGTGGAACACTCATGGAACCAAATCAGAGAGGCCCATACTGATGCTGCAAAGAAAGTTATTGGTTTTAAAAAGAAAGCGAGCAAAAAATGGATATCAGATGAAACCTGGGCCAAAATAGAAACAAGAAGGAAAGCAAGGGTTAAAATGTTGAATGCTAAGTCTTCAAGGCAGATGGAACGGACACAGGAGGAGTATAAGAACAGGGATAGAGAAGTAAAACGGAGCGCAAGAAAGGACAAAAGGAACTTCATCGAGAAACTGGCTAGCGAAGCAGAAGAAGCAGCAGAGAAAAGGGAATTTAGTACAGTCTACAAGATCGCCAAACAGCTTTGTGGCAACAACACCAATCACAGCATGCCAGTGAAAGACAAACAGGGGAAAGTAATAACAACAGAACGGGAGCAGGCTGCTAGATGGGTACAACACTTTGAAGAAGTCCTTAATCGACCAGATCCAGAGGAACCAGCAGATCCACCACCTTCTGAATCCTATCTTGATATAGACACCAGCCCCCCTGGTATAGCTGAGGTTCGCTCGGCAATTGAGAACCCGAAAAACGGAAAAGCTCCAGGAATCGACTTAATGCAAGCCGAACCGCTGAAAGCTGATATAGGCACAACATCTAGGCCATTAACAGATCTCTTCTGCAAGGTCTGGGAACATGAAGTTATTCCGAAAGATTGGTCTCAGGGTCTCATATTCAAACTGCCCAAAAAAGGCGACCTCGGCAATTGCGATAACTGGAGGGGAATTACCTTACTTTCTGTACCAAGCAAGATATTCTGCAGAATACTACTAAAGCGCATCGAGAAGGCTATCGATACCACACTTAGGGAAGAACAGGCCGGGTTTAGAAGAGCTAGAGGTTGTATGGACCAGATATTTGCTCTACGCAACATTCTCGAACAGTCTATTGAATGGAATTCACCTCTCTGCATCAACTTTATTGATTTCCAGAAGGCTTTTGACAGTATACATCGGGAAAGTTTATGGAGAATCCTCCAAGCTTATGGAATACCTCCTAAGATCATCTCTCTTATTAAAATGTTCTACGTTAACTTCGAATGCAGTATCATCCTCGAAAACACCATAACAGAATCATTTCCAGTGAAATCCGGAGTGCGACAGGGCTGTATACTCTCACCTATCCTTTTCCTTGTTACAATCGATTGGGTGATGCGTCAAACTACTTCCCTATGTACCCATGGAATACAGTGGACAGTCTTCTCACACCTTCAAGACCTCGACTTTGCAGATGACATTGCCATCCTTTCCTCGACAATTTCTCGCCTTCAGGAAAAATCAGACGATCTTAATAAGAATTCTAAGAAAACCGGGTTAAATATCAGTAAAAAGAAATCCAAAATAATGTGTGTCAACTCGAGTCCCACAAGGACAATTAGCATCGACGGAGAACCACTGGAAACAACTGATGAGTTCACTTATCTCGGGAGTGTGATCAGCACAGATAACAGTGCCCAGAAGGATATCAAAGCCAGGCTTAGCAAAGCCAGGTGTGCATTTAGTAGACTCAAAAACATCTGGAAGTCTAAGAATTACAGCCTTAGGACCAAAGTGCGCATTTACAACAGCAACGTTAAATCTGTACTGCTTTATGGATCAGAATGCTGGAGAATTGTCAAGAGTGACATGGACAAAGTCAATGTCTTTCACAACAACTGTCTGCGAAGGATTTGTAACATCTTTTGGCCCAACAAAATCTCTAACAGCGACTTGTATCAGAAGACCGGATGTACAAGTGTGGAGCAGGAAATCAAGAAACGCCGGCTCAGATGGCTGGGGCATGTCCTACGTATGTCACCAGAGAGGATACCTAAAGTTGCCCTAAGATGGACGCCGGCAGGGAAAAGAAAGAGGGGTAGGCCGAAGACCACCTGGAGAAAGACAGTAGAAAAGGAATTGAAGGAGATGGGCCTATCATGGGGAGAGGCACAGGCAGTAGCGAAGAACAGGGACATGTGGAAAGGTTTCATAAGTGCGGCCCTATGCCCCACTGGGGGCCACAAGGACTGAAGTTTTTTAACCCACTGACACCAGAACCGTCCGAAACCGCCCGTACACGACTCCACTGCTTTAAAAAATGGCAACTTTCTCAATCGTGCGAACATTGCCTTAACTAGCAGTTGTGAGCATTGACTAGAAAGTCCCATAAACTGAGATACCCAATAAACATAAAAAAGTCAGCGATTTTTGCAGAATATCAGCGTTTGAATTTGGACAATAACAAAAATGACCTTTATTGCAATTCAACGAAGCAAAATGACAACGTCAGAATGACGTTCCAGGTAAACTTGAGCCTTCAGTGTTTTAGAACAGCAGTACTTTCGATGGTAACCCAAAATATGGAGTCACGAAATCGTATGGCTCGTTTATATGCAGAAAATCACTCAAAAACGTAAAATTCTCAGGAGTCAATGGGTTAACTTAGCGCTTTAGCGCTACATCAAGCAAGCAACAGCACTGGTGGTTCAGTGGTAGAATTCTCGCCTGCCACGCGGGAGGCCCGGGTTCGATTCCCGGCCAGTGCATTTCTTTTATTATTGTTTTGTGAGTCCGATCAATTTTCATGATTTTTAATATTTTCAAATGAAAGATCAGTCAGAACGTGATGCATTTTTGTTCCCAAGATCACGAAATAGTATAGCATAGTAAATGCGGATGGAAACCCCTGGTCGAATTATAAAAAAAATCATGATAATTGCATTGCCGGTCCATACGATATTGCTTGGTTTTTTTTCATGCATGGGTGCCATCTAAACAACGTTTCTTGTTCCACTTACAGAAATCGTGTCACCTTAGTTCAAATCTGCCTGCGGAGTCAACCATCTTTGACACAAATGGTGAAATGATAATACACTATTGGTTAGTGAGGAGATCAGAAGCATTCTCGGAGACGGCGTTAATTTATCTCGTGTCGGTGCTACATCAAACTCGAAACAAGCAATAGCACTGGTGGTTCAGTGGTAGAATTCTCGCCTGCCACGCGGGAGGTCCGGGTTCGATTCCCGGCCAGTGCAATTCTTTTATTATTGTTTTGTGAGTCGGCTCAATTTTCATGATTTTTAGTATTTTCAAATGAAAGATCAGTCAGAACGTGATGCATTTTTGTTCCCAAGATCACGAAATAGTATAGCATAGTAAATGCGGATGGAAACCCCAGGTCGAATTATAAAAAAAATACATGATAATTGCATTGCCGGTCCATACGATATTGCTTGTTTTTTTTTTTTCATGCATGGGTCCCATTTAAACGTTTCTTGTTCCTAAACAACCCAAGAAGCTAGGTGGTAGAGTGGTATGGTAGGCTATGTAAGTCTAAGCCTAGCTGAGGTCACAGGTTCAATCTTGAGAGGGAATTTTAGATTTTCTTTTTTACACTTAAAAACTTATTTACAAGTGTCGACATTACGTTATATAAGTCTTAATAAGGTGTCCGACCTCCTTCTTCGTTCAGTCAGGATAGAATTCTCGCCTGCCACGCGGGAGGTCCGGGTTCGATTCCCGGCCTGTGCAACTCTTTTACAAGTTGCCCAATTTTTTTCGAAACAGTCGTAAATAAACGAGGGTCATACGATGCACTAACATAGGCCTACATATGAAGTGAAAATATTCTTACACATGAATCTATCATACTAGAGCTCATAAAACACGTTAAAAGAAATAGCTGTCTCTGCCATTTCGACGGCCGAAGATATCAATGATACTATTCAAACTGGCCAATATGTTTCACGGAAGCGGATTAAGCGCTGGAATGTGACAGAAAGCATGGGATTCACACCAGTTAATATATTCAAGACTATAAATGTAAACATTCCTTTCTTGTGGGCCTCTTTTGCCGTAAAACCCACGGCCACCCGTTTCGAAGCGCGTTCCACTGTTCGGCTCAAGTTCCCGTTCTTCAGCGCTACAGCCACCGGTTCAACCGCCCCAACAACCTCTACAAGTGGCCCTTCAGTTACGGCAACAAGCTCCACACGTTCAGCCTCAAGCTACCAACACAGGGGCAAATATATTTTCCGCTATTCAGTTGGTGTCACATCGACTGGTTTTTCGCGTTTGTAGGGTAGGTGTTGCTGAGTGCATTTTTGAAATTATTTAGTCATGTTTGCGCCTCGCTGGTCGTGTACGAATACTGAACTAGGTTCAGTTGTCAATTAGGTGTTCGATAGGTTCGTTTGGCCATAGCTGAACTTTGGGCCTCTCGGGTCCGGCACGAATACTGAACTAGGTTCAGGTGCCAATAAGGTGTGTTTGGCCATAGCTGAACTTTGTGTTCGGTGGAAATTCATTTACTTTGGGCCTCTCGGGTCCGGCACGGGCGAATACGGAACTAGGTCCGGGTGCCAGTAAGGTATGTTTGGCCATAGCTGAACTTTGTGTTCAGTGGAAATTCATTTACTTTGGACCTCTCGAGTCGGGCACGAATACTGAACTAGGTTCAGGTGTCAATTAGGTGTGTTTGGCCACGGCTGAACTTTGTGTTCAGTGGAAATTCATTTACTTTGGGCCTCTCGGGTCGCGCACGAATACCGAACTAGGTTCGGGTGCCAATAAGGTGTGTTTGGCCATAGCTGAACCTTGTGTTCTGTGGCAATTCATTTCCTTTGGACCTCTCGGGTCGAGCACGAATACTGAACTGGGTTCAGGTGCCAATAAGTGGCCATACAGTGTAGCTGAACTTTCTGTTCAGTGGAAATTCATTTACTTTGGACCTCTCGGGCCGGGCACGAATACTGAACTAGGTTCAGGTGCCAATATTATGTGTTTAGCCATAGCTGACCTCTGTGTTCGATGGAATTTATTTACTTTGGGCCTCTCTGGCCAGGCACGAATACTGAACTGTGTTTAGGTGTCAACAAGGTGTGATGGCCATAGTTGAACTTTGTGTTCGGTTGAGTCTTATTTACGTTTGGGCCTATCTGGCCGGGCGCGAACTCTGAACTAGGTTCAGGTGTCAATAAGATGTGTTTCATAATAAATGACCTCTGTGCATGTGTTCAGTGGAAGTTATTTCACTTTCGACTTCTTTGGCTGGACACGCATACGGAACTAGGTTCAGGTGTCAATAAGGTGTGTTTGGCAATGGCAAAACTCGGTGTTCGGTGAAAATTTGTTTACGTTTGGGCCTCCCTGACTGGGCACTGGGTTTGGTTCAGGTGCCAATTAAGTATGTTTGGCAATATCTCAACTTGGCATTCGGTGGAAATTTATCTACGCTACTGTAAATTGATGTTTATTGAAATTCTCACTAAGGCCACTAAGAAACTTTGATATAAACTTAAATTACATAACATTGTATGCATATGACAATGCTACATTTAATAACTAATATATATACATAGCCCCAGCCTAACAGCGTCGCACTTTAAACAAGCTTAACTAAGGTGAAACTTTTGAAACTTTTAAGTTTCACCTTAGTTAAAACTAAGGTGAAACTTAACTAAGGTGAAAGGTTGGAAGCACAACAATTAAGATTGACGAACGGGCTATTTTCAATTTTAGCAATTCTCAAAAACAGTATTACGCGACCGTCTGCACAGTACATTTTTATAGACCGTACAAAAGTTCACAAAAACAACTTTTCTCTGTCTAGAATAACTAGTACCACTAGTTTCCGAATAAAATACAGATTATGTTTGTCAAAAATTACCCGAGAAACTGATTTGAAAATCAAAAATTGCAAAAATACACAAACATATTTGCATAAGGCGATGCGAGTGAAGATTAAGTTGTGTTTATAGTACAGTTGAACTGTACTATAAAATCAGTCTTGTTTTGTTTACATAAAATCGCTTTTCAATCTATCTAATGAATGAACAAACACATAAAAATGGACAACACAATCTTCTTTCGAAAAAATTTATTCAAATCTCCATTAGTTTACGTTTAAAAGCAAAACGCGTACCATTTAATTATAAATGAATGGGGTTAGTTTCTAGAGAAACTGTGGTGCTGCGTCGGTGGGGGTGAAGCACAAGAATTTGGTTTTATCAACAACCCCCACTAATTTCATTCAAACGTGACAAAAATATAGGCAACTTTCTAGTTACGAGTGCACTGAAATCTGACGATGAACCGGGAACTTTTAAATGCGCACGCACACGATGCAACACTTGTCCTTTCATTCACAACGCCAACAAAATAACGGGACCTAAACGATCTATTAAAATCACTGATCGTTTTACATGCACCTCCGTAAATGTTATCTACTGCATAACATGTACTTTTTGCAAAAAGATATACATTGGCGAAACAGGGAGGAGACTGGGCGACCGTTTTCGAGAACATCTCCGAGACGTTGAAAAAAATGACAAAGACGCATCCAAACCAGTCGCGCGTCATTTCAATCTTGCTAACCATTCTAAGCAACACATGACAATCTGTGGCGTTTCCCTACACCAGCGCAACACAGAAAGCCGTAAAAACTTAGAACAAAAAAATCATCTTTCGAATCGGCACTCTCAAACCCCACGGAATTAACGAACGCTTTTCATTCAACTAATTTACATTTGTTTTTCACGTCACAAAATTTCCACCAATAGCGAAACTCCACCTACTATATAAAAGCACACACTACCCACAATCCCTTGATTCGCTCCGACGAAGGGCTAGCGCTCGAAACGTCAGCTTTCTCGAATCTTTTTACGGTGGCTAATTTACCTTATCGACTCAGTTGATAAAACCAAATTCTTCCATTTAATTATAGCTCATCGAGTTTAAGCTTTCTTCGATGAAATTCAAGAGATCGATACAACTGAATTTAAGCATGTTTTAAAATCTTAAAATCAATTTTCCAAAACTAACAATAACACTAATAAAAAGTCACTCACAGATTGATATCAACATAAATTCTCATCGAAAACTGTAATCTGTTTTACCTTTAAGTTCCTCGCTTGCTTGGAAATTCAAATCTCCTCTTCTGGTTCTGAAATCCGTAGAAAACAAACATCTCCCGCATTGATAAAAACGTAATACATGAAGTTCCTCGAAGCAAGATTTTATCCCTGAAAGCTCGTCTTTTTCCACTAAAGCGGCTTCTGAGTATCCCTTAATTAGTATCCCTGTCTTGAGTAGCAAACCGCGAAAAAATGCAGGAAAATAACGAGTTTAATTCTCCGCTAGACACAACAAAACAACTAAAGTGTTTACCGAGCTCACGGCTGTGTGGCCGCGCGAAAAACAAAGCCTTGCTTTCAAGATCCCGGATGTTGTTCCAACACGGCGGGCCGGCGGACGGACACGCGCCCGCGAAACATTTCGCTAGCCATGACCATGAAAAATGACGGCGTAGTTTCTATGAGTATGGAGCTCCGCTATTATCTATGGTATGTTAGGAGGTTTAACTATTCTATGTTACTGTAGTCTCATTTCTGTTTTTGAGTAAGATTAAATTATTATTTTTACTACAACTGTACCACCATTGAGTTCTTATGTTCAGTGCAACATCACTCTTCAGCAACAGTAAACTCCTGCGATCTCAACCATTCTAGCGAATAGTGAATTGGGTTAGCAATTATTTGATACCCAGTATATAGAACAAAAACATCAGCAGTATCTAAAGGGAACAGGTTAATTTGCATGGGAGATAGCACTCACAAGCTTCAAAAATGGAATTTAATCGAGACAGCAGGAGTTAGCTGTATTCCTGATAAACAAACTCTCACCCAATCAAAATAAACACAACACATGCACTGCATATTGTCCTCGACCCATGTCCACAACAGTACTATAAATCCACTTTCAGACCAATTTTCCTTCTCACAAAAATTAATGAAGGTAGGTTTGGGGGGGGGGGGGGTGGACGGAAGGCCTGAGGATATTTTGGTACCCAGTCCCATAGCAGTTACAGCGACCCACAGCTCAAAACCCTAAACTGACCAGTACCAGCTCCCATTTATTTTATTTTAGGAAGACAGGGTACATTGTACTAAGTACAAGTTAAATGGAAGCGACTAGGAACGAAAATGTCTCAACTTTAAATTTCGGGGCCATTGCCGGCATGCAATTCAACCTCTCCAGTCAAATCAGAAATTCCATCTCTCCCTCCCACATTGCTAAAATTTTGCAGTGCATCCTCCCCCGAGCTTCGCGAGGTTCTGCAAGACACGTATTTCTAGTTAAACTTGGGCCTCCCTGGCCGGGCAGGAATACTAATTCCGGCCCATGTATTAATTAGGTGTGTTTGGTGATAGTTTGAACTCACTGTTTAGTGGAAACTTGTTTACCCCTGCGCCTCTCTGGCCGGGGATGAATTCTGGATTACGTTCAGGTGTTAATTTGGTGTGTTTGGCGGTGGCTGAACTCAGTCTTTATTCCCTATTGGATTCATTTGTTTTCTCTTTTCGTTCTTTATGGACCACACGCCCAGGGGGGGGGGCTTCCCACCTTTTCCACCAGTGAGTTTAATTGTCCCGGGGCTATCTAAAGCCCTTAGTGCCCGACTCTTGCAGTTGTTGCCGGGACTCTTACTCTCTACTGGTCCCCGGGGGACTCCCAGCTCTCGCCCGTCTTCTCTTCGGTGTCTTTTAGCCGTCACCCTAGCCTCAATGGGAGATTGTACCCAACTTAACCCCAATGGAAGCAGTCGCGTCTTTTCACGAACGGGTAATCCAATCGACAACCCTCCTGGGGACCTGTGATGTGGCATCAGTCCCGGATAGTGAACATGTTGTCGTGAAAGAACTGCTTTGTGCTGCAGCAGGCACGACTCCCCCCCCCCCCCCCCCCCCCCCCCCATGGGTACATGACCCAAAGGGGACCACATGGAACAGCTAGGAATGCAATGTTAGGTTTGGGAGTAAGGTTTGGGAGTAAGGTTTGGGGAAGGATAGTGAGATATGGGTAAATGCGTCGCTTGAGTGGGAGGAGGCTGCGGGACTACGATCCCGGTGCCTTGCGGAGTGATCCACCTCATTGTTCATACACAGAACAATGGGTCCAATCCTTTCCCAATTCTTAATCAGTGATCCGTGAAACAAAGGCCAGTCTTGATATACTACTATTCAAACTGGCCAATATGTTTCACGGAAGCGGATTAACCGCTGGAATGTGACAGAAAGCATGGGATTCACACCAGTTAATATATTCAAGACTATAAATGTAAACATTCCCTTCTTGTGGGCCTCTTTTGTCGTAAAACCCACGGCCACTCGTTCGAGGCGTGTTCTCAGAAAATAGGGAGGGGGAGTCTGGGTTGGGTGGGGGTGCTTGTTTGTAGCTGGGAAGAGTCTATGGATTTTATATAATTTTTGAGCGCCCACCCACCCATCCCTTCGCGCGATATCCTTCCTGGCCTTTGCTCCGGATCCACCTCATTGTTCATACAAAGAACAATGGGTCCAATCCTTTCCCAATTCTTAATCAGTGATCCGTGAAACAAAGACCAGTTTGGATATACTACGATCCATATCATTGTTGACTACAGAGTTGGCATATGCCCTTTCAATGTTAATAAGTGCGATGTTACTGACACGTTATTGCCCCATGGTGCTGCGGAGGTGAGTTTTCAATCTGCGCAACGCACTGAATGATCGTTCTGCAGAACACGATGTAGCAGGTATCACTACAAGGATATGTACCACATTAGAAAACTCTGGAAACATGAAATAGATCATTCTCGTGCATTGTCTCCAGCATTTCTGAAACAGTCATGTAGCCTAATCCGCGCACACGACGAAAACTCGCGTACATTTTCTGCTCGGCTTCCAGAATCTCACGGTTGATTTTGTAAAATTTAGCAACGCGGAAGAAGCTTTCTTTATCAGGTCTTTCACTGTGACAGATATTTCCCAAAGCACAGAGTATTTGCTGGTAATTTCCGCTCAACCTGAGCTCAAGCTCGGACAGCACCTTGTCGATGGACGCATAGTAAGTGTTAATACGGTGGTGCGATTCCGGTGTCAGCTGCGTTTGTCTTTGCGCGTGTTCACCTACAAGGGCTTAGATTATTCAATTCTCCCAGAGTATATGCATGCAGTTTAATAGTAGAAAAATTAATCTCCAGAGCTTCCCAGTTGTTTGTGACACAAGTTAACCTAGCTTGTGACGCAACTAACACAAGATTGCGTATGGCGTAGAATAATCTGCTTTGACGTAAAGTAACAGCTGTAACAGTGATACAAACAATTGTCGTTCTACATGGATATTCAAATCATCGCCTAACACTGCCGTTATTGAGCACTAATCCATCTTGGCAACGTACCAGTATTGGGAAATATTACTGACGCAAGACAGGAGTCTAGAATATTCGTCTTTGATGTTTAAAGGGTCTTAAAATGATACAAAACAAACAATAGTTGTAACTCGAAGGTAAAAAACTCTACAGCCATTGAAAAATAAAATAATACAACTAACACATTTTTGCAATGTAATCTTCCTAACGTAAGGACCTAAACAATTCTTCTAAAGTAGCGTATTTACGGAGTTTGCCAATTTGTTTTGTAAATACCTTATTAACGGAATTAGTCGTCCTCACAAATAAGGCGGCCAGTACAATGTCCTCAACAAACAAATTCCTATTCTTATTACGTAACCATGGAGACAAACAGAGCAGAATGGAAACAAACTGTTGCGTAAATCGGAAACTCGATTAAAACGCGCGCTTTTCAAGTGATTACGTCAGTTCCGCATTGCAGACTTCCGGTCTTTGGAATAAGTAAACGCTTTAAAGGAACGAATGATCAGAAGATTCAGCTTAGCGGTTTACGGTTTATTTTAAAGAACAATTTTCTTACATAAGCCGCCTTTAACCATGAAAATATCGACCAGCAAGTACAGTAATTTTGCAAACAAATAGTGTGTCAGCAATCTGTAATTCATTCTAACTTTCTTCAGTTTTAAATAAGCTTCAAATAAAAGCAATAATAAACATTTTTTGCATAAAGTTTCTACAACAGCTTACATATAACTCAATAAATGCACCCATCTTGTTTCACAATCAGTACATTATGTTAAACAACTCAATACAAACCTTTTTCAGCACAAAACTTCATTCCCTGAATAAAACTCCGAGTCAATAACTTAGTGATTAGTCCATCAAAACCGTCATTTACCGACATGTTCTCAACAGTCATGATCAGAGAATTCCAGTAGTGAACGCTGAAATTACACTTCTGATGTCCAGTGGTCATCTCACATGGCAGTAAACTCTAACCAAAAAACTGCTTCCAAAATGTTACCATTTTCGTCTCCTTGAAAGTTCTTTGATCTTGTTTTCCCGCTTTTTCCGAGCGCTTTTCAATAGACGAAGTAGAATCTGTAGATTCCGTAGAACCGCTTAGCGCGTCTTCCCACGGCGTGCCTCGCAGTGTAGATCTCCCGCCGAAACAAAGTGATGTACTGATCGGTTGAAGCTGGATTAGAGCTTTCTGGGTTCTTGACCTCTTATGACTTTCTCCGGTATATCTTCTGCGGGACGTTTTCTTGCTTTCTTTGGATGGAACCGAAACTGGAGCAGGTGAATGCACTTGGGATTGTTGCTGCAGTGAGCGAAAGTCTAAATCAAGGATATCAGCATGAGCTTGAGTTTGAGATGATCCGTGCTCTTCACTGGAATCCAATGTTGGCATGTGCTGTTCCATTGAAATCCGCATTGATTGTTGTATAGCCTCTTAGCTTACTGGTATAACGGTGTATGCTGAAGAAACTCTTTCCACTTGAATGTCGGTATAGATCTGAAAAGCATAAAATCACAACCCTTTATGCTCCCGTCTGTTGATCTCTATTGTAATGTATGCTAGCGCAGGGCTCGGACGTGCTTTGGATTTTAAATGCTTTCTTAAATAAAAGGGACAGACAGTCATTTATTAGCTTACAAAATTAATTTTGCACTTCATTATAGAGACTGACTATGAATCAGCATAAATTACTGAAGTAAATTGACTTGTTGTCGTGTTTTGTTTCAGACGACTGCACAAGAAGAAAAGACGAAGCTTTTCTCATTGACTGATTTTATACAATTACCAAGGATCTAGCTTTACCCTAAACACGGAAACGAAAAATAATAAAGGCAGGCATAAAAAAAAAAAGAAAACTGCTCTTAAAAATATTGTTTACTTCCTGGCTATGTGTTTGAGCGTCTTTGAGATAGTTCTCTGATTTTATAATACAGTGTGAATATTCGGGTTTACAAAGAACATCTTCCCTTTGTTCGTAAAAAACGTGGTTGTGTTCCCCAGTGGCGTAGTTTGACAGAATAAAAACTTCAAAATTGTCCAAAAAGCGCTTGAGAAATCGAGATAAATGTCGTGCACTTGTTATTTGGAGTTGAATTTTTTTTTCAGTTAGTTTGACACTACGTGAGGCTTACATTTTTAAAAGCACTCATAACCTCACTTGTTATAATCATAATGAAGCCCAAAATGGAGACGAAGGTTATTTTTATTCTTACAACTGAAAGACTACAAAGTTTTTACAAAATGACATGTTATCTTAACGACACTTTTTCCGCTACCAAAAATAGAAAGATCCTAGCAGCCAAAAAGGCGCGCGGTATTACTGGTGCTTTTCTGTCCACTAGCTTTTAAGTTTTCCTGTACCACAAACTAAGCTATCCTGATGGCGTTTTAAATCTTTTCCAATTTTTGTGTAAGCTGCGTTTACTTCAGTCTTAAAGTCATCGCGACTGAGATTTTATTCTGTTATTTTTATGATGCGTCGATACTGTTTTTGCACTTGGTACAGTTAGAAAATCGGTTGATTGTGAAAAGCGACTTCGTGCATTGACACTGTGAATCTCAAAACATTTTCAGACAAAACTTCTTTACAAATCAACAATAAGTCTGCAGAGCTGATCACGAACGACCAAATCTACACATAAAGTACACAAGCGAGATTAACTTTAAAAAAACTACAAGAAAGTAATTGCTACTAGTTATATTAAGATTTGGTTCTTGACACACCCAAGTTTTATATGGCAGTTGTCATTTTTTACAGTGTTATTATCGTTCATTTGGGTACTGAAAATACGGTTTTAAAGCTGCATTTTCAGTTTTCAAGAGAAAAATTTCCAACGCAACGCCATGTATTTAAACAGTTTGGTAATAAATTATTTGACTATCTAGTCTAAGTATATCGATGACCTTGTTTACGAAATTAAATTGCGTGCAAGACAAAGCGAGCCATCTATCCTTTTTGTTTTTCTCATTAAACTCAGACGGAATCAACTTTTTCAGACATCTGAAATAGTTAATTTAGAAAAAGGTAATATATTAGTTTTGTGATACCGATATCACGAACAGCAATGAAGTCTCACAAAGAAACCCCGAGAATATTCGTTGTAGACATAACCTGGAGTGACCCGGAGTGTGCCGAAACTTCCTTGTACGTGATGCTCAACTCGTTCTAGAAAATTCCAGTTTTAAAAGGAGCTCTGGCTAAAGAAAATACGTTCTTATTTGAATGATGTGAATAGTACAGATATAATCATCATATCCTCATTGTGTGATAGCGAGGCTTGAATTCAGTCTGTTAGATTACTAGATACTGGTAGATATCGTTTCGTTATCACTGAACCCTTGTCGCGTGTCCACGTGGACGGATCCCGGAATATTCTGGATATATGTGAACAATGGCGCGGAAATCATAATCAAGTGGTAGTTTCTCCTACCCCCAGGCTTCGGAAATTGCAAGCCACTTACTGCAAATGTCTGCATGTTAATTACCCGGCCTGTTAAATAGATAAAATCGATGATCGATGAAATCGATATCAATCAATATCAATCGATGCCAATTAATCGATTGATATTGGAAATCGATGATCAATCGATGATGTATCTTTTTGTGATAATTCGATTGACCATCGATTTTCAATAAAATCGATTAATTAACAACATAACAAGACTTACACTGAAAACAGCTTTTGAAGTCGCCAAGGGAAGCGACTAAATCCCTCTGTAGGTGACCAAGTTGTCCGCGATCATCAGTCACCTTAAAAGCATTGCCACGATCTCCCCTTTTTCTTGCTTGCGGAGAAGTCGTCACCAATTGCAACAGTAAATGAACACTCCTGATACCCTTTCACAACAACATCGGATATCACAAGGGTAACTCCCCGCTCGCGATGCGGCGTATCTTGACCAGACATTGTGTTCGGAATTTTGTTGCACGAGCTCGGAGAAAACACGCAAAAATCGATAAAATCGATCATCTGCGGGACATTTTTTGTGATTATCGATTGATCATCGATTGGCCGATATCAATCGATATCAATTAACTAATTTTATCGATTAATATCGATTGATCGATTGGATTTCCGATGATCGATTGTTATCGATTTAACAGGCCAGGTAATTAACATGGAAGCGATTTGCGGTGTCGTTTCTTCGTCGAATAAGGAAATCGGTCAAGCTCGTAAGCATACATATGTTCTACTAGATGATATTAATATTTAACAGTGAGTATTTGAGAATATCTAGTTAACTGTTTTACTTTCCTGATCAAAAGTAGAAAATAAAAAACATTTCCATGTAGTTGTTTTCTCCATTGGCGTTTACTCTTACTAATTCGACGCTTAAATAGGCGCCCGCAGATCGCGGAGGAGTGGCTCTCTGTAAGCATATGCGCTACTGGATGCTATATTTAACAGTGAGCATTTGACAATATTTAGCTAAACACCTGTTTTACTTTAAGGATCAAAAAAAAAACATTCCCATGTTATTTTTTTATAAAGACTAAAACAACATTACCGGAAGGTGAGTCTGAGTGAGTCGTCTCACAGAGCGAGTTGGACAAAGATCTGTGAGAGGACTTTCGCGCTTGTTGGCGGGGTGGAGGGGGGGGGGGGGGGAGGTGTGGATATTCATGGAAAACGTGCCGCTAAATACAGTGTTCGTATGGGGAATCTAGTGTCAAATAATTTCGGTAAAATTTGAATTTTCCAATATTTATAGAGCCTTCAAATTTGATGAGTAAAATCTTATTCCTAGCTGATAGTAACTTTTTAATTCATAAATATTGGAAAATTCAAATTTTACCGAAATTAATTGACCCTAAATTCTCCATACAAACACCGTATTTGGAGGCATGTTGCCCTGAGCGTGAAGTACTCTATGTAACATGTAAAAAGCTTTACAACTGCGATAAAACGCGCCAAATAAACGGGCAAGTGAAAGATGAATTATAACTTTCTCTGGCTCTAAGTTTCGATCGTTTGCTTTAATTTGTGCTGTCGCAGACAATTATTTCCCTGCTTCCCCCGCAAAAAGAGAATGTCCAAAATGGCTCCTCAAGATATTTCACCTGGAAACAAAATATCCACTAGAAAGGCGATAAGCGGACCTATTTCAGCTATTAAAATGGCAGTGGATAATTAAAGCTTGTTTCTAAGCTGACACAATCGAAAGAAGGAACGGTAAGCAAGGAGTGAAGCTGAACAAAAATTCCCAAGCAGATTCGGCTTAAAATGTTGCAAAACAAACAGCTCTTTGGAGGCACTGATCATATTTCAGGATTTCATGCATAGAGTCAAGTTAAATTAGTACTATTTTGTATAGTATAATAAACAGTATAACAGGAAAGCTTTACTACTGGCTTTTGCATGTATATCACTATATATCACGACCTAAAGCGCAGTTGGACTCAAACGCTAAAACAAAATTTAATACATAGTGAAATATTTGTTGATGGAAGTGAAAAGGCAAAGAAAAATCATACAAAAAGGCCACATTTAAACGTACCTGCTTTACGTCTGTTCTTCTCTTGCGATGAAATTTCCTCGAGCATGCACAAAAATACTGACTTCTTTCGCAAGCGACTGTCCACTAAATTTTTAAGCTGTCAAATTCTGAATCATTTTAAAACACAGCACCAGTCGTTAGGAGTTTTGCAAACGTTATTTATGCACGATAAGCAAATATACTAAATATTTGTGACAAATGTTGAAACTGTTATGCATAAAACAGCGCCAGTTAAACAAAACCAACGCCTACGAATTTTTGCTTATCAACTTACGTTGAGAAATAGGCGCGAGCTGTGTCGCCACCTGGGCATGTTTCTTCTATATGTCATCTATTAAAACTTCAAACGTGTAAGAAAAACGCGAGCGCATCTAAATTCCATCTTGATAACGCATCTAAGGAGGGGCACAGGTGCCTCCACCCACGGCTATATTCTACAAACACAAGTCGAAGGTACGAAACATCGACTCATGTTGGAGATTGTTTGATCTAGTGGCAGACCTTGCTCAGCAGAGTCGGAAAATCTAAGATGTATAACTGAAATAAAATATAAAACGGGAGCTGACCAAAACAACGTTTTTTTTGTTTTTAATTTTAACAATATTTCTTCTAGTCAATGCCAGTCTTCATCAAATCAATTCTTGATAAACCCTGATGAAGGTCATGGTCAGCCGAAATGTCGGCAATCTGAAGTAAAATATAAGAAATTCGTTGTTCTGTTCAGCTTCCATTTTATATTTAACATATCATATGTCTAGCAAAAACAAGGCCCGAAAGGCTGAACGTTTTGTTTATTAGGTGCGGTTACACGGGGCACTTTTACCTTGGTAAATGACCCTTTCACCGCGGGAAACTGCATTTAGTGAGTGTGACAGACATTTCCCTCGGTAAATTTAAATATCCATGGGTACATCAAAGAGATGACACGAATCGCCACGACATTCAACGTGGTAAGTTGCATTGGTGTTTTGATGCCCAAGGTACAAGAGCCAATCACGAAGGTTCGTTTGACGTCAACACGTAACCCCAAAGGAAAAGTGATTCACTGAATAGCGTGACATTTTTTTACCGTGGCAAATCACAAATCGCGAGTAACCGCTGGTTAAATGAAAACTGTTTTCTATTAAGTAGAAACATTTTACCATGTGTTTGGCGCACAATTTTGGTTAAACGTTTCGCAAAGTGCCTTGAAAAATGCAAGAATATGCTTAAAGGCCCACCTTCACCCAAAAGACGTTGCGGTCGTTTGTTTTTGTTTTGAAATGCTCCATTGTTCATATTCATGATCTGATTGGTTGAACGCATTCAAGCATGAATTTCGTGTTACACGAAATTACACGAAATTCAGCACAGAAAGAGATCACGGCGCGCACAGCATTTTGGGTGAAGGTGGGCCTTTAAGGTGGCTGTACCTATGCGTCATTCATTGTCATTTTAATACTACTAACGTCTGGGCGCCCAAACTTGATGGGGCATACGATTAAGCAACATGCTATATTTTTTATATTTTTGTTGAGCTTTTAGGGTGTTGCCATGGCAACACGATGGATTGTAAATGAGCCTGCAATATTTAGTTTCGTTTATTTTCAGAAAATCTAGTCGTTAGATTTTGTCCATCATTTGTCTTCAGTAAACTCGTAAAAATATTCGCATGTTAACACTAATCTCATGTAATTTTAACACAGGGATCTTCCGTAATTTGTGGTTTAATATGTTTGCGTTTTGTAAAAATCTCTTCTGTTAGATTTCAAATTTCTGATGGCAGGTGAGTTCGGCATATTCGGAACCATTATTGTGCCAAATTTCGTGAAATTCTAACCAGTGGTTCCGTAGAAATCAGCACATTTCCGAGGAAAGTCGCTAAAATATCCAGTCACAATTTTTTGGTCAACTGCGCATGCATTGCATTTGACTGGGTTCTCATTCTCGTCCCCAGAGCCTTCGTTTCGTTTGGTCAGCGGAAAAAACGAAGGGCTCTGGTAACAGTGCCTTCCGGATGTCGTAAAATCCACGACATCCGTTAGCGCATGCCTAATGCATTAATGTACTATTGCGCTTGCTCAATGCCAGAAACCGGGAATAAAAAAAAACTTCCGTGTGTGCATTCTCGTCCACAGAGCCCTCGTTTCGTTTGGTTGAGCTCTGGAGACGAGAATGACGTTGTGTGCGTGGAATGGCGTTCGAAAGAAGTGTACAAGACTTACAATTACAGGAAAACATCGCGCTGAAAAAGAAAGAAGAAAAGCTTTACGTGCTTCTGTTATTTAGAAGAAAGATTGTCTTTGTATTTTGCCTACTGGTTTTAGAAATTCCTCGTTAAGTCAACCGATTTCTTTCGTTTGGGAGCTATCTATTTATCGTTTCGCCACTGAATGCTATCATATCCTACCAAATCAGTTGATGGGACAGCAAAGTTTGTTGATGAGCACGCTGTGGTCATTGATTTGGCTTATTTCATCGAACAGTGGTAAGAAATATCGAGGAATTTTTGTTTTGCATTCGTTTCATGTTATTTTAATTGGGCTTCGAGTAACCTTCGTTTCCCTTGATTTGTATTTCAAGTTGTAGCCGCAAAGAGTACTACCGCAATAAAGAAAATATAACTTCCTTAGGGGCGACCATTAGAAATGTTGGGAGGAATGGGGAAGGGGGGGGGGGGGGGTGTGACAATTACCAAAAAAAAATCCTGCAAAGGAAAATTGCCTGAGACAAAATTCCTGCAAGCAGTTGACCATAAAAAAGTAAAATCTTGCAAGCTAACTGGATATATACATATCAAATGAATATGTTTGAAAAATTATAAAAGCGCTTTTGAAACTAAATGTTCAGACGTTTCGGGACTTCTGTCCCTTCCTCAGTAAATAGCCGTTAACTGAAAACGCGCGTCAGCTATTTAAATGTTCCAAATGCCACCATGTCGCAACATTGTAGCGCGCGCGGATGAAGTCTAAATAAAACTAAAGTCAATGTTCATGCCGTGTGGTTGGAGGGTTTGGCATTTGAAAATTAGACGACACTCCGCACTGCGTCTCATTGTGGTACTTTTAAAACCTGTTGTAATCACGGACACCATCATGTCATCGGTTGTGTGTCCGGGAGATGAAAAGTGTTTAGCGACCGGCAGATCTGCTTTCTTTCGTACCGATCTGAGATGCTCGCAGAATTTGTCGCCGAGCCTACGTCCAGTTTCGCTGATGTAACACAGAGTACATGTACGACAGGCAATGATGTAGACGAGGTTGCTGGTCATACATGTGAACTTCTGTCGAATTGTCAGCGGCCCACCAGGAGTGTTGATCAGGGCCGCTGAATTGGTGTAGGCGCAGGTCTTGCAACGTGGACGGCGAGAGGGAAAGGTTCCATTAGAGTCATCCCCCGTATTCGAGTTGCATTGAAGATTGCTGTGGGCCAAGGAGTCTTTTAAGTTGGAGTCGCGACGGTACGCACCGAGGACTCGCAAGCTACGAAAGATTTCCATCGTCTCAGGATCAGATTTGTGGATTTCAAAGTTTTTCGTAAGGATGTTCTTGGCACAGCTGTTGGTAGGGTTGTAGGTACGTATTAGGGGGATGACTTCTTTGTCGGTGCTTGCATCGTCAGATGGTCGCATTGCTTACAATGCGAAAATGTAATCAAATTGCCCATAATACATTTTGTTTGCCCCCAAATTTTGCATAAACTATTGTTTTGAAATGCTCTTGTCCTTCTAAGAGAATTTACAAACAACAGTTTATGCAAAATTTGTGGGGCAAACAAAGTGTATTATGGGCAATTCGAAAATAAATAATACACTGTTGCTCTTCCACACTTTTCTCGCTGCTACGTTTGCGAAACCTCACTTAAATTTATTGCATGTCAGACAATTATATACAAGTAATAGCACTGATGGTTCAGTGGTAGAATTCTCCCCTGCCACGCGGGAGGCCCGGGTTCGATTCCCGGCCGGTGCAATTCTCTTTTTTTTAAGTTTTGTGAGTCGGCTCAATTTACAAGATTTTAAATATTTTCAAATGAAAGATCAGTCAGAACTTGATGCCTTTTTTGTTCCCAAGGTCACGAAATAGTATAGCATACTAAATGCGGATGAAACCCCGGGTCCAATTTTTATAATCAACATGATGATTACATTGCCGGTCTATACGCTATGCGTTTTTTTTTTTTTTCATGCATGGGGTGCCATTTTAACAAGGTTTCTTGTTCCACTGACAGAAAACGTGTCATTTTAGTTCAAATCTGCCTGCGGAGTCAACCATCTTTGACACAAAAGGTGATAGGTTAGTGAGGAGATCAGAAGCATTCTCGGAGACCTAAATTCACTTTATGTCGGTGCTACATCAAAGTCCAATCAAGCAATAGCACTGGTGGTTCAGTGGTAGAATTCTCGCCTGCCACGCGGGAGGCCCGGGTTCGATTCCCGGCCAGTGCAATGCGTTTATTATAATTTTGCGAGTCGACTCAATTTTCATGATTTTTGATATTCTGAAATGAAGATAGATCAATCACAGAATTTGATACATTGTTGTTCCGCCATAAGATCACGAAATAGTATAGCATAGTAAATGCGGATGGAAACCCCAGGTCCAATTTTTATAATCCACATGATGATTATAACGGCGATCCATTCGCTATTGCTTTTTTCATTTTTCGATGCAATGGGATGCTATTTAAACAACGTTTCTTGTTTCGCTTTAATACAGAAATCGTGTTACCTGCGGAGTCAACCATCTTTGACATAAAAGGTGATATGATAACACATAGGGCATAGTACTTTAGGTCCTTCCAGGTTTTTCAAACCATTACTGTTCTCTCAACATAAAATTTTGATTTTTAAATAGCCAACTGGTTTGCCTCCTGCCAGTTGGGATTTTTAAAATGTTATGTTCTATTTGAATATTTGTTTCTTTATTTAGTGTCCCCAATTAGTGCTCGCGCGCTAAATACCTTGACACTTAAATAAAGTGATTATTATTATTATTATTGAAAGCAATAATAAACATTTTTTGCATAAAGTTTCTACATCAGCTTATATACAACTCAATAAATGCACCCATCTTGTGTCACAATCAGTACATTATGTTAAACAACTCAATACAAACGTTTTTCAGCACATAACTTCATTCCCTGCGTAAAACTTCGAGTCAATAAGTCAGTGATTTGATAGTCTTTCAAAACCCTCATTTGCCGACATATTCTCAATAGTCATAGAATTCCAGTAGTGAACGCTGAAATTACATTGATGTCCAGTGGTCATCTCACATGGCAGTAAACTCTAACCAAAAAACTGCTTCCAAAATGTTACCATTTTCGTCTCCTTGAAAGTTCTTTGATCACGTTTTCCCGCTTTTTCAGAGCGCTTTTCAATAGACGATGTAGAATCTGTAGATTCCGTAGAACCGCTTAGCGCGTCTTCCCACGGCGTGCCTCGCAGTGTGGATCTCCTGCCGAAACAAAGTGAAGTACTGATCGGTTGAAGCTGGATTAGAGCTTTCTGGGTTCTTGACCTCTTATGACTTTCTGTGGTATATCTTCTGCGGGACGTTTTCTTGCTTTCTTTGGATGGAACCGAAACTGAAGCAGGTGAATGCACTTGGGATTGTTGCTGCAGTGAGCGAAAGTCTAAATCTAGGATATCAGCATGAGCTTGAGTTTGAGATGATCCGTGCTCTTCACTGGAATCCGATGTTGGTATGTGCTGTTCCATTGAAATCCGCATTGATTGTTGTATAGCCTCTTAGCTTACTGGTATAACGGTGTACGCTGAAGAAACTCTCTCCAATTGAGTGTTGGTATAGAACTGAAAAGAATAGCCTACTGGTATTACGGTGTATGCTGAAGAAAGAGAAGAAGGTCTCTCCACTTGAGTGTCGGTATAGATCTGAAAAGCATAAATCACAACCCTTTATACTCCCGTCTGTTGATCTCTATTGTAATGTATGCTAGCGCGGGGCTCGGACGTGCTTTGGATTTTAAATGCTTTCTTAAATAAAAGGGACAGACAGTCATCAATTAGCTTACAAAATTAATTTTGCACTTCATTGAAGCGACTGACCATGAATCAGCACAAATTACAAAAGTAAATTGACTTGTTGGCGTGTTTTGTTTCAGACGACTGCACAAGAAGAAAAGACGAAGCTTTTCTCATTGACTGATTTTAGACAATATGCGGTCAAGGATCTAGCTTTATACTAAACACGGAAACGAAACACAATAAAGGCAGACATGGAAAATATTGTTTGCTTCCTGGCTATTTGTTTGAGCGTGTTTGAGTTAGTTCTCTGATTTTATAATGCGGTGTGAATATTCGGGTTTGCAAAGAACATTTTCCCTTTGTTCGTAACGTGGTTCTGTTCCCCAGTGGCGTTGTTTGACAGAATAGAAACTTCAAAACTGTCCAAAAAGCGCTTGAGGAATCGAGATAATTGTCATGCATTTGTTATTTGGAGGTGAAAATTTTTCAGTTAGTTTGACACTACGTGAGGGTTACAATTTTAAAAGCACTCATAACCTCACTTGTTATAATCATAATGAAGCCCAAAAATGGAGACGAAGGTTAGTTTAGTTTTACAACTGAAAGACTCTACAAAGTTGCGTTTTTACAAGTTGACATGTTATCTTAACGACACTTTTTCCGCTACCAAAAATAGAAAGATCCTAGCAGCCAGAAAAGGCGCGCGGTATTACTGGTGCTTTCCTGTCCACCAGCTTTTAAGTTTTCCTGTACCACAAACTAAGCTATCTGATGGCCCTTTAAATCGTTTCCAATTTTTGGGTAAGCTGCGTTTACTTCAGTCTTAAAGTCATTGCGACTGAGATTTTATTCTGTTATTTTTATGATGCGTCGATACTGTTTTTGCACTTGGTACAGTTAGAAAATCGGTTGATTGTGAAAAGCGATTTCGTGCATTGACACTGTGAATCTCAAAACATTTTCAGACTAAATCTACACATAAAGTACACAAGCGAGATTAACTTAAAAAATACTACGAGAAAGTAATTGTTACTAGTTATATTAAGATTTGGTTCTTGACACACCCAAGTTTTATATGGCAGTTGTTATTTTTTACAGTGTTATTATCGTTCATTTGGGTACTGAAAATACGGTTTTAAAGCTGCATTTTCAGTTTTCAAGAGAAACATTTCCAACGTAACGCCATGTATTTAAACAGTTTGGTAATAAATTATTTGACTATCTAGTCTAAGTATTTTTTCGATGACATTTGTTTGCGAAATCAAATTGCGTGGGAAAACTCCGCAGACGGAATCAACTTTTTCAGGCATCTAAAATTTACGAAAAAGGTAATATATTAGCTTTGTGATACCGATATCACGAACATCAATGAATTGCTGAAGTCTCACAAAAAACAAACGGAACTATTCGTTGTAGACATAACCTGGAGTGACCCGGAGTGTGCCGAAACGTTAACTAAAAACCTTGTACGTGATGATCAACTCGTTCTAGAAAATTCCACTTTTTAAAGGAGCTCTGGATGAAAAAAAATCCGTTCTTATTTGAATGATGTGAATAGCCCATTTCGAAAAATACCATACTCATAGAACCGGTGCCGTGATTTTTCATGGTCATGGCTAGCGGAATGTTTCGCGGGCGCGTATGTGCCCGCCCGTGTTGGACAACATCCGGGATCTTAGCAATTTTGTTTTTCGCGCGGCCACACAACCGTGAGCTCGGTAAACACTTTAGTTGTTTTCTTGTGTCTAGCGGAGAATTAAACTCGTTATTTTTCTGCATTTTTTCGCGGTTTGCTACTCAAGACAGGGATACTAATTAAGGTATACTCAGAAGCCGCTTTAGTGGAAAAAGACGAGCTTTCAGGGATAAAATCTTGCTTCGAGGAACTTCATGTATTACGTTTTTATCAATGCGGGAGATGTTTGTTTTCTACGGATTTCAGAACCAGAAGAGGAGATTTGAATTTCCAAGCAAGCGAGGAACTTAAAGGTAAAACAGATTACAGTTTTCGATGAGAATTTATGTTGATATCAATCTGTGAGTGACTTTTTATTAGTGTTATTGTTAGTTTTGGAGAATTGATTTTAAAACGTGCCTAAATTTAGTTGTATCGATCTCTTGAATTTCATCGAAGAAAGCTTGCATATTTGAACTGGATGAGCTATAATTAAATGGTACGCGTTTTGCTTTTAAACGTAAACTAAAATGGAGATTTGAATAAATTTGTTCGAAAGAAGATTGTGTTGTCCATTTTTATGCGTTCGTTCATTCATTAGATAGATTGAAAAGCGATTTTATGTAAACAAAACAAGACTTTGATTTTATAGTACAGTTCTATCTTCACTCGCATCGCCTTATGCAATTATGTTTGTGTTTTTTTGCAAGTTTTGATTTTCAAATTAGTTTCTCGGGCAAGTTTTGACAAACATAAACTGTATTTTATTCGGAAACTAGTGGCTGTGTTTTCACGAGGCGGTTTTTCTCGCTTAACATTCCTGTAGGTAATTTGTTTACTGACCGCGTTAAGCAGCTTAAATAATTTATGCGTTTTCACGGACAGAACTTTATTCATTTTTGTTATACCATGCGCGATATATTTTCTTTTGTTAAAACAATAGAAAATTAGAACACAAAAGAACGACAATACAATGCCCTTCTTTGTTGTTTAATTGCCGACAAGCTTAAGCGACCTGGTTTGGTGGCTTAAATTTAATGAGAATTCTATTGTAGTTCGCCG